>NIVC01003278.1:20000-107533 GCA_002269645.1 Macrostomum lignano
ATTTCCTTCAGAATATATCATAGCGACAGGGGGATCAAAGTGCAGGCCAAAATCTGCACTTTGATGACGCTGGTTGCGAAAAAACAAAACTGTTGATAAGCACATGCTAGTAGAAAACCCCCAATTCAGCACAGATTCAAGATCTTATCGTAGGATTCGTAAATTAATAGATTTACAGTCCGGAAAGTCCCGAACTAAAAATCTCGATCCCTAAATCTCAAGATCCAAAGGTCCCAAGATCCAAAGATCTCCACCCCAAGATCCCAAGATCCCAAGATCCCGATCCCAAGATCCCGATCCCAAGATCCCGATCCCAAGATCCCGATCCCAAGATCCCGATCCCAAGATCCCGATCCCAAGATCCCGATCCCAAGATCCCGATCCCAAGATCCCGATCCCAAGATCCCGATCCCAAGATCCCGATCCCAAGATCCCGATCCCAAGATCCCGATCCCAAGATCCCGATCCCAAGATCCCGATCCCAAGATCCCGATCCCAAGATCCCGATCCCAAGATCCCGATCCCAAGATCCCGATCCCAAGATCCCGATCCCAAGATCCCGATCCCAAGATCCCGATCCCAAGATCCCGATCCCAAGATCCCGATCCCAAGATCCCGATCCCAAGATCCCGATCCCAAGATCCCGATCCCAAGATCCCGATCCCAAGATCCCGATCCCAAGATCCCGATCCCAAGATCCCGATCCCAAGATCCCGATCCCAAGATCCCGATCCCAAGATCCCGATCCCAAGATCCCGATCCCAAGATCCCGATCCCAAGATCCCGATCCCAAGATCCCGATCCCAATATTCTTTATCTGTACACAGTAGAGTCGGCAAAGTTTCTGTCCGCAAGCTGGCAGGCTGCACCGCAGAAGATCGCACACGAATTATAAATGCTCTGAGGCTCGTGTGTGAGCTGGATAAAAACCTGATCGGGGATCGATGAGCTGGCATCCTTGCCCCTAAGCGGCATCCTGCCCGATCAAAGCTTCCCAGAGCCTGGAGGCGAGACTTGCGCCAAGGCATATTATGAGGAATAGTTTCTGATCTGAAATTCCCCAGAGACTGGCGCATGAAGGCTAAAGATATTTTCGTTCTACCCGCTAGAAATCAGTAGAGACGGAAGCAACATCCCAATTGATTTAGTAAGTTCTCTTGGCCAGGATTTTTCATGCAGATTCTCAAATACACTTGGCGTCTGTTGCCGTCACTTTACTGTAGTTACAGGCATTGGTTTGCAGACCGCTGTCCAATGGACAGTTGGGGGAAAATGTGTCTTCAGATCTTGAAAATGTTGAACTTTAAAACATATATCGGACCTCTGAATGGCCAGAAGAAAAATCGAACGACTCAAAGATATAAAGAGCGCAATTAGTGGCTGAGGAATTATTTGCATAATCAATTAGACCCTTTTAATGCTTCGTTGGAGTCTGCGAACAGCGCTACCCAATTTTATTGCAAAGGTACGTTAATATTTAAGCAAGCCATTAGACTGTTAACGAGTTAATGCACCTACTTGCTAGGCGAATTTTGCAGCATTGCAACAACAGCCAAGATTAAAAATTTCTACATTTTTTATCATTTTGACCCACAACTAACACATTTTCAAGCGAAAATACATTATGCAGGTTAGTGAATATTTTAACGTATCAATAAAATGGAGTGATGGAGACAGTGGACTTGTATATTTTTGTGAGGGTTACGAATAGTGACATTCTCCGCAGAAATGATTGGTCTCAAGGGAGAACCCCGGTGGTTCTCTGAGATGAGGCATCACTTGGGGATTTGAGTTATCTAAAAATGGGAGAGAAATTGGGGACAGTGACAGGCAGGAACAGACAGGGACAGACAGGGACAGACAGGGACAGACAGGGACAGACAGGGACAGACAGGGACAGACAGGGACAGACAGGGACAAACAGGGACAGACAGGAACAGACAGGGACAGGGACAGACAGGGACAGACAGGGACAAACAGGGACAGGGACAGACAGGGACAGGGACAGACAGGGCAGACAGGGACAGACAGGGACAGACAGACAGGGACAGACAGACAGGGACAGACAGGGACAGACAGACAGGGACAGACAGGGACAGACAGACAGGGACAGAAAGGGAAAGACAGCTGGGACAGACAGACAGGGACAGACAGACAGGGACAGACAGACAGACAGACAGACAGGGACAGCCCGACAGACAGACAGGCAGACAGACAGACAGGGACAGACAGACAGAGACAGACAGACAGGGACAGACAGACAGGGAAGGACAGGGACAGACAGACAGACAGACAGACAGACAGGGACAGACAGACAGAGGCAGACACACAGGGACAGACAGACAGCGACAGACAGACAGGGACAGACAGGGACAGACAGACAGGGACAGAGAGGGAAAGACAAGGACAGACAGACAGGGACAGACAGACAGGGTCAGACAGACAGGGACAGGCAGACAGACAGACAGACAGACAGACAGACAGACAGGGTCAGACAGACAGTGACAGACAGACAGGGACAGACAGACAGGGACAGACAGACAGACAGACAGGCAGACAGACAGACAGGGTCAGACAGACAGTGACAGACAGACAGGGACAGACAGACAGGGACAGACAGACAGGGACAGACAGACAGGGACAGACAGACAGGGACAGACAGACAGTGACAGACAGACAGTGACAGACAGACAGAGACAGACAGACAGGGACAGACAGACAGGGACAGACAGACAGACAGGAACAGGCAGACAGACAGTGACAGACAGACAGAGACAGACAGACAGGGACAGACAGACAGGGACAGACAGACAGAGACAGACAGACAGGGACAGACAGACAGGGACAGACAGACAGGGACAGGCAGACAGACAGACAGGCAGACAGACAGACAGGGTCAGACAGACAGTGACAGACAGACAGTGACAGACAGACAGTGACAGACAGACAGGGACAGACAGACAGGGACAGACAGACAGACAGACAGGCAGAGAGACAGACAGGGACAGACAGGGACAGACAGACAGGGACAGAGAGGGAAAGACAAGGACAGACAGACAGGGACAGAGAGGGAAAGACAAGGACAGACAGACAGGGACAGACAGACAGTGATAGACAGACAGACAAAGGCGTTCATTGCTACCCCCCCTCCTGTCGAGAAAATGGCCTTGCGAGGCGCCATATAATTATTGCTCATTGTGGCATGGATGACTAATTTTTTGCCTTTGACAGACAGGGACAGGCAGACAGACAGACAGGCAGACAGACAGACAGGGTCAGACAGACAGTGACAGACAGACAGTGACAGACAGACAGTGACAGACAGACAGTGACAGACAGACAGGGACAGACAGACAGGGACAAACAGACAGGGACAGACAGACAGACAGACAGGGACAGACAGACAGGGACAGACAGACAGACAGGGACAGACAGACAGACAGGAACAGGCAGACAGACAGTTTTGCTGAATAGCTATACTACATGTAGTACGGTTCGACTTACGAAAGCAGCGCCAAGTAGTGCAAAGCAGTTACCGAGTTTCATGAATAGAGTTATCAGTACGAGAGCTTTTAATTTTTTAGCCAATCTGAAGTATTTGCCCATCGGAAATTGGCCTGATGGGGATTTGCAACTCCGCTCGAGCTGCTTTCGATTTCCTGATTTCCTTAGTTGCTACACGAACTAATTAGGTGGCATTGCCTTGCATTAATGTCTGCTGAGCATAATGTGTGCTATGCGAAACATCCAGCCACTGACACCGGCTTTCCAAATTTACTTCACTTCTCCCACACTGGGTCATTCTCCCACTCTCTTAACTCTCTTAGCTCTGTCCCACGCTCTCCTTCTCCCTCTACCTCCCTCTCCCTTTCTCCCGCTCTCTTCCACTCCCTCTCTCTACCCCTCCCTCTTTCTCTCTCTTCCTCTCCACCTCTCTTTACCTCTCTACCTCTCAACTCTCAACACAATTGCTTAAAGTACGATCTCCAATTGCCTGCAGAAGACTCGATACAAGAGTATTTGCTTTAAATAAAACCAATAGCAATTATCATTCCTTCTTAGTCTCATCCAGAAAACTTTCCAAGCATGTCTCAGGAAAAGTCAACTAGTTAATTGCCGTGCACGCCAGTTAGCCTCCTGTTATCAAGTAGGAGCATCAGTTTCTCTTTTCACGACATACTTTTTGAGCTCTCCTTGCAATGCGGATTTTTTCAGGCCGAGCACTGCCGAAATCCATGCAGTCGGCATTGATTTGAAATTGGAGTTGGAATTGGATAGATAGATAGATAGATAGATAGATAGATAGATAGATAGATAGATAGATAGATAGATAGATAGATAGATAGATAGATAGATAGATAGATAGATAGATAGATAGATAGATAGATAGATAGATAGATAGATAGATAGATAGATAGATAGATAGATAGATAGATAGATAGATAGATAGATAGATAGATAGATAGATAGATAGATACATAGATAGATAGATAGATAGATAGATACATAGATAGATAGATAGATAGATAGATAGATAGATAGATAGATAGATAGATAGATAGATAGATAGATAGATAGATAGATAGATAGATAGATAGATAGATAGATAGATAGATAGATAGATAGATAGATAGATAGATAGATAGATAGATAGATAGATAGATAGATAGATAGATAGATAGATAGATAGATAGATAGATAGATAGATAGATAGATAGATAGATAGATAGATAGATAGATAGATAGATAGATAGATAGATAGATAGATAGATAGATAGATAGATAGATAGATAGATAGATAGATAGATAGATAGATAGATAGATAGATAGATAGATAGATAGATAGATAGATAGATAGATAGATAGATAGATAGATAGATAGATAGATAGATAGATAGATAGATAGATAGATAGATAGATAGATAGATAGATAGATAGATAGATAGATAGATAGATAGATAGATAGATAGATAGATAGATAGATAGATAGATAGATAGATAGATAGATAGATAGATAGATAGATAGATAGATAGATAGATAGATAGATAGATAGATAGATAGATAGATAGATAGATAGATAGATAGATAGATAGATAGATAGATAGATAGATAGATAGATAGATAGATAGATAGATAGATAGATAGATAGATAGATAGATAGATAGATAGATAGATAGATAGATAGATAGATAGATAGATAGATAGATAGATAGATAGATAGATAGATAGATAGATAGATAGATAGATAGATAGATAGATAGATAGATAGATAGATAGATAGATAGATAGATAGATAGATAGATAGATAGATAGATAGATAGATAGATAGATAGATAGATAGATAGATAGATAGATAGATAGATAGATAGATAGATAGATAGATAGATAGATAGATAGATAGATAGATAGATAGATAGATAGATAGATAGATAGATAGATAGATAGATAGATAGATAGATAGATAGATAGATAGATAGATAGATAGATAGATAGATAGATAGATAGATAGATAGATAGATAGATAGATAGATAGATAGATAGATAGATAGATAGATAGATAGATAGATAGATAGATAGATAGATAGATAGATAGATAGATAGATAGATAGATAGATAGATAGATAGATAGATAGATAGATAGATAGATAGATAGATAGATAGATAGATAGATAGATAGATAGATAGATAGATAGATAGATAGATAGATAGATAGATAGATAGATAGATAGATAGATAGATAGATAGATAGATAGATAGATAGATAGATAGATAGATAGATAGATAGATAGACAGATAGATAGATAGGTAGATAGAATAGGTAGATTCAGGCCGTCGGTAGTGCATTCAGGTAGCAACGCCCGAGATGTCAGCCTGTTCTTCATCAGCCCGGGGAATGCTGATCCATGAGGGATGTCAGGCTAAATCTCTCTGTCTCCCGCACTCAGCAGCCAATTCGCAGTTGTCTCTCAGTTCCCCGCTGCGCAGATTTTCGGCTCTCCAAAGTCGAATCCCTGCCCCCCTTTGCCAATACGCGGCGCAGCGCAGAAAGAAGATAAATAGTCAGACTGTTGACTCTTCCCCAGGAGAGGCACCGAGAGACAGTCGATGCCAAATCAGCTGCAGCAGCGGCAGCGGCAGCGGCAGAGTCAGTCGGAGCTGTCTCATCCTGGTCGACGTTTTGCTGAATCGTCGACAGCTGCAGCGGCGGCGGCGGCGGCGGCAAGAGGCACCCTTGACCCTAGACACTCGCTTGCGTTCGCCTTCCCGATGGCTGCGGCCACTGCAGCAGCGACGGCAGCTGAGGCTGCTTCAAACTTAGCCGACCAGCAGCAGCAGCGGCAACAGCAGCAACAGAAGAGAAACTGGAGTACAGAAATTCAAGACTTTGTGGCGAACTCCAGCATTCGCGGTCTGAAACGGACAATTTTTTCGCCAACGAGAACATTGCGCTGCTTCTGGTCGGCGTTCGTGTTGGGTAGCTGCATCTTCGCTTTCTCTCAGGTCTGGCTCCGTTTTGGATGCTGTTGTTACATTTTGACAAACTGCATTGTGATGGAGCATGTTGCGCATGACCATTTTCTTTGATAGTCAGTTTGATACTCTCCGGCCGAGACTCCGGAGGTGTCAGGGCCATCAGACTGTCATCCAGAGACCTGATTTAAGCTACTCAATGAGAAAATGACGCTTATAAGCTTACAATTCACAAGTAAACGCAATATGCACTGTATAGAAAATAAGTAAAGAAGACAATCATACGCTCGTAGATCATATTTCATTTGACGACGCAATTTTCACATGAAGTTTTTTTAAAGTGAGGTACATGTAAAAGCAGCAAAATGTTGAGTCCCGCATGGCCTGGCTAACTGGAAGCATTGCTTTGACCTTGACAAATCAGGAAGTGGTTCCAGAGTTCGATTCCTCATTTGAAATTCAGCTATGACTGCTTTGCCTACCTTTTGACACTAACTATAAATAAACTTGTAAAATTCTCAGGTAGCTTTTCTGGTGCAGAAATACCTGCTCAGGGAGACGATCGTCCAGCAACACAAGGCCTACGGTCATCTCGAAGAGTTTCCGGCCGTCTCCTTCTGCGTCAGCGATCCGTTCTCTGACACCGCCGAGCAGCTCTGGCGCTCTGGCGCGGTGCGATCTCCGAATGAGTTCAGTCGACAGCTGAGAAATGTTTCGGTTCAGCTGAACTCCAATGGCAGGAAAGTCCTGGCTAACTCCCTGCTCAGACTGGACCAGCGCGAGGCGTATTTTCAAAACATCCCGGATAGAACTCTGCTCAGGCAACTGGGTCACCTGGTCCCGTTCTATTTCTGTGCTATAAATCCATTTGACTATGGGCATTCTGTGTATCAGCATTACAACAGCTCCACCTGCAATATCAGCGTTCATTCGTTTCTGCACCCGATCAATTTGAACTGTTACACGCTGTTCTTCAATAGCTCAGAGTTCTCCAAAGGATTGAAGTCGATATTTCTAGTTTTACCAGCGGGCAGATCGGAGCCAAGGTACGGGCTGGGACCCTACGAGAATTCCAGCTTCCTCAGGGACACGTTGAAGAAGTACACGACCGTGCAGGTGGTGCTGCACGAGGCCAGCAAGAAGCCAAACTTTGATGAGACCATGATGCTAACTAATCATCCGTCCGTGGTGAGTCGATTTTGATTTTTGTCAGGATTAAAATATGCTCAGCAACAGACAAAAAAGTTCCACCCTCAAAGCGAGATGAATTTTTTCACTTGTTGCGAGTGACGCTACTTACTGACGCACGCGCAAAGCTTATTGCCGCTTGGGGGTGGCTTGGGTCTGCTTCATCGTCCAAGATGACAACGCGCCGCCACACCGAGCCGATGCTGTTAGTCAACTGAAGGAACAGCTACAGCTGCGAACTCTGCGCTGGCCTCCCCGGTCCCCAGACATGAATCCCATCGAGCATGTCTGGGACTTTCTAAAACGCTGCGTTCGAAAAGAAAATCCACCACACCGGAATGTTGCAGAGCTGCGTCATGCCTTTGAAAACGCTTGGCAGCAGCCTCCCCAGGACTTTCTGCGCCGCCTCATCCTGGGGATGCACCGCGAGGGGATCCTACTCGCGTTATTAAGCATCGCGATTCTAACAGAATATTGCATAAAAAACTGTTATGATTTTGTGCGAATGACGTTTATTATTGATTCAATTGTTGTACTTATGGTTTTCTCGGGGTGGCCTGGTAGGTCTTTGAATCCCACCGCTGCCACCAATGAAGTGGAATGGTGTTTTCTTCCCGGTTTAGGCGCTTAAGATTACCTTAAGACTCGAGCCTCTTCAGTGGGAAGTTCTCTCAACTCTCAGTAGCGTAGGTAGTGCTGCCACCAGTTCCTTCAGGCTCGGCCTTCGATGAGGTGAGCTTCCCGTCGGAACGAAATAAACAAGTCAACGAACTCAGCACAGCGTGCAGATTTGCAGATTAATGAACAAGGCGTCCTGATCAGCAGATCCCCGCCGGGCTCAGGGGTGGCTGGGAAGGCAGTGTTAGCCTCCCTTAGGCTTGGGCTTTAGTGGGGTCTCAGTCAGACCAGTACAAACGGATTCAGTACGCAAAGGGCACTTAGTTAGACACTGACGCACACGGGATCTTAGTGAATTCTCCGCAGATAAGAAGCCTTCTTGACGGAAACAAGGGGAGAGGGTCCTATTTATAGCCGAGAAAAACCCACGCGCAAGACCTCGTGACTCGTTCTATTTTTAGAACTGACGTCACTTGAGGTCTCCGGCCAGAGTACACGCGGCTGTGACTCAGTTGCTATTTTTAGCAACATGAGTCACTCCTCTCCTTAGAGAAGGGAGGGTTCCGAAAGCACGTGATTCTCCCGGTAAACAGGGCCAACGAGTGCAGTAAACATGTTTACTGCACTTTAGGACTCGAAGAACGCAGAGTCTGTCATGTGACTTGCTCACATGACAGAGGAAAACGGGACGGGAACGAAACAGAGACAGCCCACAGCAGAGAAGCTGAGGGCTGAGAACAGAGACGCAGAAGGGCAGAACAGGCCAAGGGCAGCAACAGACGGGCCAAGGGGGGCGGGAAGCTGACCAGCGGCAGACAGCAACCCAGGGCGAGGGCGAGGGAGACTGCTGACAAAGTGGGACGCCTAACATCAACTAGCGGATCACTACACAATCAACTGTCCCTTCCTCGCGTCGCGGCGGCTTAGTTGCGTAACTGGAGGGTTGAATTGTGAGTGAGAAGTGGTCGCAATAAGTGAGAAAATTTCCATCTCGCTTGGAGGGTGGAACATTTGACCGTTGTTGAGTGTAGGTATGCTACAATTTAAATCGAGGTCATTTAAAAAAACTTTTTCCAACACGCAATGACAAGTCAAAACGGCCACTATTACACCATTCAGTCACTCCACCGGCAAGATTTTCCAACTGATAAGAGCAGGTGTACCGCTCTGATTTTATTAAACTAATTAAAATTTTATGATTAAGTTATAGAGTCGCCGCCTATTGTCTTATCTGATTGTCAATTCAACTGTCCTTCACCACGCGTAGTCATTGTACATCATACTCTCTGCCCAAGTGACCAATTAGCCAACCCACCCCATCATCTCTCGTCCAATCAAATCAAATTTAAAAATGTGAAATAATGGCCGCTCAAAATTAGGATAAAATGACCGATAAACCGGTGTACTGGGTAAAAATTCTATACAATGCACTTGTACATGTACATGTATGCTGCATCATGTTCCGCAAGATACTAATACAATCTACCATTGCATTCATACCTTAAGTAAGGTCGACCCTACATTCGATTTCTTAGAGTGTATAATTGGCGTATCACCAATGCATTCAGTATGCTCTCAAGAAATTGGATTTCTGTAGCGCGGATTTTTTTCGACTACAGAATTTGTCTATGGTAAAATCTCAGTCAGAGCGCTCTGCCTTCTCTAGATAACAGCATACTCTCAGCAGCCTTACTATGCGCCTCCAGCTCATTTCTGAGAAAATCAAGTGCAGCCGTCCTGCTACTTCAGCTGTCTAAGGATCAGTGTCAGTTCCATTACTCGTAAGCATAGTGATTTAGTACTCGTAATTAATTAATCAAGGCCCAGTAACTGTGCCTGAGCAGGATTACTGATATATCAATTGAGCAAGTGGTAACAACAGTTTGTTAAGAATGAGACGAATTCCACACGGTTTTGTTCTTCCTGTTGCTGTGGTATAATGATAGTCATTAATTTGTGGAAAAAACTGTCTGGTATACTATAAAAGGGCTGTAGCAACAGGGGCTTCAGCACTAGGGGCTTTAGCACCAAGGGGCTTTAGCACCAAGGGGCTTTAGCACCAAGGGCTTTAGCACCAGGGGCTTTAGCACCAGGGGCTTTAGCACCAGGGGCTTTAGCACCAAGGGCTTTAGCACCAAGGGCTTTAGCACCAGGGGCTTTAGCACCAAGGGGCTTTAGCACCAAGGGGCTTTAGCACCAAGGGCTTTAGCACCAAGGGCTTTAGCACCAGGGGCTTTAGCACCAGGGGCTTTAGCACCAGGGGCTTTAGCACCAAGGGCTTTAGCACCAAGGGCTTTAGCACCAGGGGCTTTAGCACCAAGGGGCTTTAGCACCAAGGGCTTTAGCACCAAGGGCTTTAGCAACAGGGGCTTTAGCAACAGGGGCTTTAGCAACAGGGGCTTTAGCAACAGGGGCTTTAGCAACAGGGGCTTTAGCACCAGGGGCTTTAGCACCAGGGGCTTTAGCACCAGGGGCTTTAGCACCAGGGGCTTTAGCACCAGGGGCTTTAGCACCAGGGGCTTTAGCACCAGGGGCTTTAGCACCAGGGGCTTTAGCACCAGGGGCGCCAGCACCAGGGGCGCCAGCACCAGGGGCTTCAGCACCAGGGGCGCCAGCACCAGGGGCTTCAGCACCAGGGGCGCCAGCATACTTAAATCACGCTTGAATATGAGCGGATACTCAAATCACTGCATCTTGCCTACATCCGTACATGCAGAGTTCAAATACTGCTTGTTGCTTTGTAAATTAAGCAACTCGTTGCAAAATGCAGATAAGCACAGTCCGGTATTGACACTAAGCCCTAGGGAAAGACGATTGAGTAGGGATTTTTGTTAATAGGGTTAGGTGTCTCCGCATTCACTTTTGATTTGTCAAAATCCTCATCTGCTAAGGGGGAGTCACGTCCCAAACTTTACTTTTCTGAAGTTAAAGCAGTTCTGTATGGAGGAAACAGAAGCACTGAATAATGTGCTAATCTGCTTGCACTTAACTTCTTTGCTGAACAAGACAGAAGCTTATGAACAGGCAGCAAGATATATAGATAGATAGATAGATAGATATATAGATAGATAGATAGATAGATAGATAGATAGATAGATAGATAGATAGATAGATAGATAGATAGATAGATAGATAGATAGATAGATAGATAGATAGATAGATAGATAGATAGATAGATAGATAGATAGATAGATAGATAGATAGATAGCTATAGATAGATAGATAGATAGATAGATAGATAGATAGATAGATAGATAGATAGATAGATAGATAGATAGATAGATAGATAGATAGATAGATAGATAGATAGATAGATAGATAGATAGATAGATAGATAGATAGATAGATAGATAGATAGATAGATAGATAGATAGATAGATAGATAGATAGATAGATAGATAGATAGATAGATAGATAGATAGATAGATAGATAGATAGATAGATAGATAGATAGATAGATAGATAGATAGATAGATAGGTAGATAGATAGATAGATAGATAGATAGATAGATAGATAGATAGATAGATAGATAGATAGATAGATAGATAGATAGATAGATAGATAGATAGATAGATGGATAGATAGGTAGATAGATAGATAGATAGATAGATAGATAGATAGATAGATAGATAGATAGATAGATAGATAGATAGATAGATAGATAGATAGATAGATGGATAGATAGATAGATAGATAGATAGATAGATAGATAGATAGATAGATAGATAGATAGATAGCTCTTAAGTACATTATTTCACACGCCAGACAACCTGCAATAGTCGAGTTGCTCTTTGCAACAATAAAACTTGCTGCCCATGCTAATCCAGATCAGAGCGCACTACTGTATTAGGAAACGTTATAGATAAAGGCATTCATACAGTTTGAATATATTGCAGTAGTAACGAAAAGCGTGGTTGAAGCCACTTGAAGAAATGAATAGCTGACATTGCTTTCCCTTTGTGTAGTTTTATTACTGTCCCCAGCAGGGGGGCTGGCGAGCTCATTGAGCTCTGCTTGTCACTGCCGCCAGCGTCGCCGCTATTGACTTGAACTTCCCATAGGCTGGCCTGCGGGGGCCGGGTGGCTGGATTTCTGCCATTTCCTGTAAGTAGTCTCCGGCCACGAGCGCTTGGCGTTGCATACGGCTGAGGGCGAGGGGGCTGAACTACTAAAATTCTGAGGGTCGCGCAGTAATGCTAAATTGAGAAGCTTAATAAAGCAGCGAGTTTCTCTATCAGCTCGGATTTGGACTCAGAATATTTTAGCGCCACAGGCACTCATTTTAGCGCCACAGGCACTCATTTTAGCGCCACAGGCACTCATTTTAGCGCCACAGGCACTCATTTTAGCGCCACAGGCACTCATTTTAGCGCCACAGGCACTCATTTTAGCGCCACAGGCACTCATTTTAGCGCCACAGCCACTCATTTTAGCGCCACAGGCACTCATTTTAGCGCCACAGGCACTCATTTTAGCGCCACAGCCACTCATTTTAGCGCCACAGGCACTCATTTTAGCGCCACAGGCACTCATTTTGGCGCCGCAGTCACTCAAGTTGGCGCTGCAGGCACTCAAGTTGGCGCTGCAGGCACTCATTTTAGCGCCGCAGGCACTCATTTTGGCACCGCAGGCACTCATTTTAGCGCCGCAGGCACTCATTTTAGCACCGCAGTCACTCATTTTAGCGCTGCAGGCACTCATTTTAGCGCTGCAGGCACTCATTTTAGCGCCGCAGGCACTCATTTTAGCACCGCAGTCACTCATTTTAGCGCCGCAGGCACTCATTTTAGCGCCGAAGGCACTCAATTTGGCGCCACAGGCACTCATTTTAGCGCCGAAGGCACTCAATTTGGCGCCACAGGCACTCATTTTAGCGCCGCAGTCACTCATTTTAGCGCCGCAGGCACTCATTTTAGCGCCGCAGGCACTCATTTCAGCGCTGCAGGCACTCATTTTAGCGCCACAGGCACTCAATTTAGCGTCACAAGCACCCATTTTAGCTCCGCAGTCACTCATTTTAGCGCCGCAGGCACTCATTTTAGCGTCACAAGCACCCATTTTAGCGCCACAGGCACTCATTTTAGCGTCACAAGCACCCATTTTAGCGTCACAAGCACCCATTTTAGCTCCGCAGTCACACAATTTAGCGCCACAGCCCACAGGCACTCATTTTAGCGCCGCAGTCGCTCAAGGTTGAATTGTGGGACAAAGCATTGGCATGTCCTCCCCCCATATCTTTTACTGGGGGGACATGTGCCCCCCCGGTGGCGACGCCCCTGACCAGGGGGAGGGGTCGCGGCAAGAGAGCTGCTAAAACTGGATTTCTTACATTCGAATTTCTAGTATTCCTGTTGTTTCATTGCCGTTCTTGCCGTTCAAAGCAGTACAACTAATTATTAATGCGGAACTGGACCAGTTGCAGGAAGCAGATCAGGAGCCATTATTTGAAGAGCCTATATTAGCTCGCATGCATAATAAAGGCTACAGAGATTTCACCCCAGAGCACGGGGCTGTGAAGAAGACAAACTACCCAGTGTCCCACAACAGTACCCAGCGCCTTGACTGATAGATGAAGCATTAAGAAGAAGGAGAGTTTCTGTGCCAAGCTTCCTCAAAGGAATATTTGATATCCAAGCTTAGATTTAGAAAGTGCAAATGAAATACTCTGTTCATAGTATGATCAGTTTGTGCTAAACACGCACAGCTAATGGTTGAGCAGTTCAAATCAGGCGTAAGGCGTTTTCGGTTATCTAATTAGTAGAAATTATCTCGACAAGTTTGTAGCTAAAAATGAACAGGTATATCGGATAGCCAGACTGACACCTGCTGCTAAACACATTCGCCTCGCGCTATATGGTTAAGTCCTCTATGTTTACGCCCTTTCAGCTAGCGCACTTTAAAAATTGGTAATTCGATATACGCACACACGTCAGTTCATTGTATAAACAGACCCGACAGCCATTTTTTCTACACTCCGACGCGACATTCCGGATGTAGAACAGAAGCTTCTACCATTTCGACATTCAGTCGGTATATGCATAGCAACAAAATCGGCTAGCTATAAATGGATTTTGCTTGACGCTTGGCTCTCGTCATGAATAACTATTATGATTGACAGTTTTAGCTTTCAATTCTAGAACTTTTTTCGCCGACTTTTTCATCCTGTCACAGAGAAAAAACCTAAATTATCTTCGAATCAAATTATTATTATACAAAGCTTTCTCTCGAAACAAACAAGAGGAAGTGAAAGACACGAGAGAGAACCCATGATTAGTAAGGAGAAGACTGATGATTTCAGGCAGGAAAAACAGATTTCTCAGTGACACGAACCACGAATTACACACACTCAAGCGACGCTCGTAACTTATCATTTTAAGCCGACAAGCAGGCGTCTCAGTTGACACTACATCTAAGAAAAACTTATTAGATTTAAAGAAAATAAATCAGGTATAAGAGATGTGCAACTAGTGTTTAGGGCTTAAGGCTAGACGCCTACAAACACCCATAGCATTAAGCGCTAACGCTGCCCTCAAAAGTACAAGCTACTATCAAATAAACCATTCAATCACGTCTTTACGAGTGTCGTTGGTCAGAAGCCGTCGGCTGGTTACGAAGCTTTTGCTCTATAATGCCTTCTCCAAATGTTTAATTTAGCTTTTAATTTTAATTTAGAAATTACTGAAGAGATCAGGACAACCGAGATTTCCATTGAACTTTAGTAGTCATTCTACTCGTACGTTAGTTTTCTGCTTCTACCCACTCGTCCACCTGCAGATAAACGTCATCAGCTTCACCACTAGCAAGTTCGTCAACAATGACTGCGTTCAAGTGGCCGCTACGAAAACTGAGGACACGTCCAATGCTCGTCACACTTTCAATCAGGACGACTTCGAGGCCTGCTTAGGCAAGTACATCGAGGACGAAGTGATCAGCCGCTGCGGCTGCACGCAGCAGCTCGACGCAGCCGAGAGCTCCAGCTCCAATAGCCCCGTGCCGCTCTGTTTCCGGGTTCACTGGGACAACCTGAGCCTCACCGAGAGCCGTCTAAGGTGCAGCCTCTACGGCGGTCGATTCTTAGAAAGCTTCATTGCCGGAGCGAAGCACTGCCCGAGGCCCTGTCAGAGCATCGTGTACGAGACCAACCTCATCCAGAGTTCCAACGCCGCGTCCGACTGGCAGCGCTGCTGGTACATGGGTGCCTTTATGGACACGAAAATTAAACCAGCCGATCGGAAAGAACAAACCCTCAGATTCATGCAAACTAATCCGGATAATTTCAATCTGTCCACCTGTCGCAGACCCTGGTACTCCGAGTTGCCCTACGTCATGCTGAAAATTGTTCGACAAGATTTCACCACCAGGATGTACAACGAGTCCCTTGTCCTAACCTCCACTGCTCTATTCGCTCAGGTGGGCGCAGCATTGGCTTTTTACCTGGGCCTGACGCTCACCTTTGCGGCCGAAATTGTCGACTTACTGATCCGACTGTTGTGCCTGTCCTGGAGCTCCTGTGGACGGCAAAGACAGGTAAAGTTGAGACGTCGAATAAGGCAGAAGCAGCAGAAGCAGCAGCAGAAGCAACTGCAGAGACCCAGGCTGCGACTCGCTCCTCAGCCTCTCTGCCATCCGAATCATCAGTCACCCTGCGATGACTGTCTCCGACTGGCGAATCTGCCATGTAACGAAGGATTCAGCAACGACTTCGATTTGTCAGCCGAGACTGTTGGCTCCCAACGAGCGGTACGAGTTGATTGCAATGACGAAGGCGGCGACGAGGAAGACGGCGCTGCTGGGGCCTCCCAGCCGACTTTGTGCATCGTCAATGCCTCTAGGCTGGCCGGCATCGAAGAGGAGGAGCCATCGGATGCGTCCAACGCGTCTCTGTCGTCAGCGTCCAGAATTGACGCGTCTGCGAGTCGTCGACGCCGTTCAGTTGAAATGCGAAGCATCGGCACTCTGACGAACCGGGAGGGCTACGTGTGACTTGGATTCAGGGTGGGACTAACAGTTGTAGTCATTTTTTATCAGTGTCCGCAGATTTATGCACTTTTCGCCTTTTCTGAATTCATCTTTTCCCTTTTTGTCCTATTATTGTTAAAGCAAAACCTTCTATCCTAATCGAATTATATAACCACTAATTTTGAACAATACTTATGATACTGTCTGTAAAATTATTGTATCACGAAGCGAGATAAATTTCATACTATACTCGTAGATAAATTGTCGCTTCAAAATTTTAAAATAAAACATTTTTGATAAATTCAGTTATTTTTCCGCTAATGATAGCGGCCATTGACGCTTGTTGATAAGTGAAACTAATGTCAGCTAATTACTATAGAAATGCTTTGGCAGCTCAAGAAGTGTCCAGAGCCAACAGCCATCAACTCACTTCTGTCACATCTAATCACTCCTGCGACTTCTAATCACCTCTGTCTCCCTTATCACCTAGCGATCACCTCTAATCCCTTCTGTCACTTCTAATCACATCTGTCACCTCTAATCACATCTATCACCTCTAATCCCTTCTGTCACTTCTAATCACATCTGTCACTTCTAATCACATCTGTCACCTCTAATCCCTTCTGTCACTTCTAATCACATATGTCACCTCTAATCACATCTGTCACCTCTAATCCCTTCAGTCACTTTTAATCACATCTGTCACTTCTAATCACATCTGTCACCTCTAATCACCTCTAATCACCTCCGTCTCCTCTAATCCCCTCTGTCACCTCTAATCACATCTGTCTTCTCTAATCACATCTGTCACCTCTAATCACATCTGTCACCTCTAATCACATCTGTCACCTCTAATCACATCTGTCACTTCTAATCACATCTGTCACCTCTAATCACCTCTAATCACCTCTGTCACCTCTAATCCCCTCTGTCACCTCTAATCACATCTGTCACCTCTAATCACATTTGTCACCTCTAATCCCTTCTGTCACTTCTAATCACATCTGTCTCCTCTAATCCCCTCTGTCACCTCTAATCCCCTCTGTCACCTCTAATCACATCTGTCACCTCTAATCACATTTGTCACCTCTAATCCCTTCTGTCTCCTCTAATCACATTTGTCACCTCTAATCCCTTTTGTCACCTCTAATCACATCTGTCACCTCTAATCACATTTGTCACCTCTAATCCCTTCTGTCACTTCTAATCACCTCTGTCACCTCTAATCCCCTCTGTCACCTCTAATCCTCTCTGTCACCTCTAATCACATCTGTCACCTCTAATCACATCTGTCACCTCTAATCACATCTGTCACCTCTAATCACATCTGTCACCTCTAATCACATCTGTCACTTCTAATCACATCTGTCACCTCTAATCACCTCTAATCACCTCTGTCACCTCTAATCCCCTCTGTCACCTCTAATCACATCTGTCACCTCTAATCACATCTGTCACCTCTAATCACATCTGTCACTTCTAATCACATCTGTCACCTCTAATCACCTCTAATCACCTCTGTCTCCTCTAATCCCCTCTGTCACCTCTAATCACATCTGTCACCTCTAATCACATCTGTCACCTCTAATCACATCTGTCACCTCTAATCACATCTGTCACCTCTAATCACATCTGTCACCTCTAATCACATCTGTCACCTCTAATCACATCTGTCACTTCTAATCACATCTGTCACCTCTAATCACCTCTAATCACCTCTGTCACCTCTAATCCCCTCTGTCACCTCTAATCACATCTGTCACCTCTAATCACATCTGTCACCTCTAATCACATCTGTCACTTCTAATCACATCTGTCACCTCTAATCACCTCTAATCACCTCTGTCTCCTCTAATCCCCTCTGTCACCTCTAATCACATCTGTCACCTCTAATCACATCTGTCACCTCTAATCACATCTGTCACCTCTAATCACATCTGTCACCTCTAATCACATCTGTCACTTCTAATCACATCTGTCACCTCTAATCACCTCTAATCACCTCTGTCTCCTCTAATCCCCTCTGTCACTCTAATCACATCTGTCACCTCTAATCACATCTGTCACCTCTAATCACATCTGTCACCTCTAATCACATCTGTCACCTCTAATCACATCTGTCACTTCTAATCACATCTGTCACCTCTAATCACCTCTAATCACCTCTGTCTCCTCTAATCCCCTCCGTCACCTCTAATCACATCTGTCACCTCTAATCACATGTGTCACATCTAATCACATCTGTCACTTCTAATCACATCTGTAACATCTAATCACATCTGTCACTTCTAATCACATCTGTAACATCTAATCACATCTGTCACTTCTAATCACCTCTAATCACCTCTATCATCTCTAATCACGTCAGTCACTCATATTTGTCCCAGAAAAATCTCGGCATCAAATTCTGCAAACGTCTGAATACTTTATTAATTCAGCAATTCTGAGTACAGATAAATAAGGTTAATTAAATTTCTAAATTAAATGTTATTCCGCTTGATAATTATCGTCACGAAAAATCAAAATTAAACCGATTGAAAAGATCGGAGTTAATCATCTTATTAAATCAATTATTCATAAATAGCTATAGATAGATGGGGTTGCAGCCTAGTGGTCAGAGCATCGGACTCACGACTTGAAGGTCGGGGGTTCGATTCCCGAATCCCACTGGAACAATTTGTGTCCCTGAGCAGGACACTCAACTCTGCATTGCTTCAGTTCACCCAGCTGTAAAATGGGTGCCAGCATTAGCTGAGGTAATTGAGGCTGTGTGTGGCGACCCCCCAGTCCTTGGACTGAACAGCCGTACGCAGCCTTCAGATGTGGCCGCGCAATAGCTGCGGCTGAGCTGTCGGTTGCACATGGGCAGGTGTAGTCGATTATTATTATTATATTATATAATTTATAACAGTAGCCAGTTCGAAGTCTGAATTCCATCAGATAAACTAGTAATCGATACAAATACACAATTCACAATATAGCTATATTTATTTGTTTTATAACTTTTAAGACATTAAAGGTAACAGATTCTGACAGTGTTTAAGTTAGCTAGCTATTATTAACGAGTAAATTGCCAGGATAAAGCTGACTAGTGATTCAAATTTAGAAAAAGCACAGCTTAAGCAATTATGAAACTTAACATGAAATGCGGTTTGTTAATCTATAGATATCCGTTTTAGCTATAATATTTTTACAGGTAGCAATTGACAGATTTATTAACTAAATTGTAATTAACTACTTATTGCGCATATAATTATAAAGAGTAGCTAGGCTAATTTTAAGGATTTCATATCAGAAAAAATCCATTATAGATGGCTAGTTATGAATAATTTTTAGGACATTAATGATCTCTCATACAGCTGCTGACAAGCCACAGTTGCACTAAAGAAATGACAAAATTCAGGAAATATGAATACGTACAATCACAGCGCCATATAAGTCAAAGTTTACTTAGCCACTTGCCTTAAAGCAACTCTTCCCCAAACACTAGCCGAATAATCCAAATAACTAGCTAATCCTTACCTTCCATTCACCTGGATATGATGCCAATAATCCTTGAAGTTGCCTTAGGAAATTTTTTCCTTATCAGCCGGCACACCCATTCACAGATCGAGGATTATTGTGTCAACTGCAGTTTTCCTTAACATTGAAGGTTCCTCAAAAGTGATAAACTATTTGCTTCATTGTTAGCTGCCTAACTAAAGTAGGGATGGTCTAAAATAGCTAGCAATGACCTATATTTCAGGAGAATGATCTACAATCTATGACCAATAATTCACGAGGAGGATCTATAATCTATGACCAATAATTCACGAGGAGGATCTATAATCTATGACCAATAATTCACGAGGATGATCTATAATCTATGACCAATAATTCACGAGGATGATCTATAATCTATGACCAATAATTCACGAGGAGGATCTATAATCTATGACCAATAATTCACGAGGAGGATCTATATCTATGACCAATAATTCACTAGGATGATCTATAATCTATGACCAATAATTCACGAGGATGATCTATAATCTATGACCAATAATTCACGAGGAGGATCTATAATCTATGACCGATAATTCACGAGGTTGATCTATAAGCTATGACCTATAGTTTACGAGGAGGATCTATAATCTATGACCAATAATTCACGAGGAGGATTTATAATCTATGACCAATAATTCACGAGGAGGATCTATAATCTATGACCAATAATTCACGAGGAGGATCTATAATCTATGACCAATAATTCACGAGGAGGATCTATAATCTATGACCAATAATTCACTAGGATGATCTATAATCTATGACCAATAATTCACGAGGATGATCTATAATCTATGACCAATAATTCACGAGGAGGATCTATAATCTATGACCGATAATTCACGAGGTTGATCTATAAGCTATGACCTATAGTTTACGAGGAGGATCTATAATCTATGACCAATAATTCACGAGGAGGATTTATAATCTATGACCAATAATTCACGAGGAGGATCTATAATCTATGATCAATAATTCACGAGGATGATCTATAATCTATGACCAATAATTCACGAGGAGGATCTATAATCTATGACCAATAATTCACGAGGAGGATCTATAATCTATGACCAATAATTCACGAGGAGGATCTATAATCTATGACCTATAGTTTACGAGGAGGATCTATAATCTATGACCAATAATTCACGAGGAGGATCTATAATCTATGACCAATAATTGAAGAGGAACTTGGTAACTACCATTGTTTAATATTTTTTGCTTCGTTTTGACGTTGCTGCCTGAATTTTATCGACTTTAATCATAGAAAAATGTACTTTCATTTGTACTCTTTCTAACAAAATTACAATATGCTCTGCCGTCTAAATGAGAAAAAATTTCAATAGTTTTGGAAGTCTCGTGCTAAAAAACTCCGAAACCTCCCTCCTGTAATGCATTTCAAAGTAAATTTGGACACACATTCGCTAGATACTACTGACACCAACAAAGTAGTCCAGATCGCCGCTAGCTAGCCTTGAATTTGTAGATTTCTTTCCACAGGTCGGCCAGCAATGCGACGCTGTGGCACCGATACAGGCAGTGCATCGGCAGGCCGACGCGTTCGATCACCGACAGACTCCCTCTGGACGGCTCTGCCGTGGCGAATCCCAACAGTGCAATATTTGCCACTAGCAGGTAGGTCACGAGTTCGCGTCCCGGCTTCTCCCTGGCGTGCAGAGCTTTGTAGCAGCGACGCCGCCGGGCGGTGCACAGCAGGGCGAGCTGGGCCGCGGCCTGCACCGGCTGGGCCAGGCAGGTGAGCACTCGATGAGGCGGCGGCGCAGGCTCAGCATCCCCAGACGGAACCAGGCCAGCCAGCCAATACAAGCAGCCGCCGCCGAAACCCAGCAGCTGGAGAGCTTCATCCAGCGGCCAGTTGAGCTGCTTAGAAGCTTCGTACAGCAGGTCGGCCAAGCGTGGAAAGGCCGCCAGAGTTGCCGCTAGGCTGGCTGCGAGCAGCGCCAGTTCGCTGCAGTGCGACACCAGACTGGCAGCCCGATGGAACCGAGGCTGCTGCCACAGAGCCGCCGAGGTCAACAGGGCGACAGCGGCGCAGACGAGCGAGGCCAGGCCGAGGCAGAGGCCTCGATGCGAGCCGTCGCACGTGTTCCGTCGTTGACGTCGATAAGTTGCAGCTGGCGACGTCGACAAGAGTCGATGAGGACTTTGCTGACTGTCCATCGCAGCGGATTCCGACGCCGCCGCCGCTGCAGCAGCCACTGCTTCATCATCATCGTCGTCTTCGAGATCTTCGCCGAGGATTTGTCGACGGCGCGGTGGCCAGAGTTGGCCGACATTTTGCCAGACGGCGCAGAGGATCGCTGTGGGTGAAGAGTTTGGGGGTCTCTCTTAACATCACTGAACGATTTGTAGGGGCAAATTCGATTGCGAAGCTGCTTGAAGAGGATTTAGTCTACTGGGTGGAGGACCGAGGGTCCAAGATTTGGAGGTGAAGTCAGTGCTTCATGGCCTGAGGATTTGGAGGTGAAGTCAGCGCTTCATGGCCTGAGGATTTGGAGGTGAAGTCAGTGCTTCATGGCCTGAGGATTTGGAGGTGAAGTCAGTGCTTCTTGGCCTGAGGATTTGGAGGTGAAGTCAGTGCTTCTTGGCCTGAGGATTTGGAGGTGAAGTCAGTGTTTCATGGGCCTAAAGATTTGGAGGTGAAGTCGGTGCTGTATGGGCCTGAAGATTCGGAGGTGAAGTCAGCGCTTCATGGCCTGAAGATTCGGAGGTGAAGTCAGCGCTTCATGGCCTGAAGATTCGGAGGTGAAGTCAGTGCTTCATGGCCTGAGGATTTGGAGGTGAAGTCAGTGCTTCTTGGCCTGAGGATTTGGAGGTGAAGTCAGTGCTTCTTGGCCTGAAGATTTGGAGGTGAAGTCAGTGTTTCATGGGCCTAAAGATTTGGAGGTGAAGTCGGTGCTGTATGGGCCTGAAGATTCGGAGGTGAAGTCAGCGCTTCATGGCCTGAAGATTCGGAGGTGAAGTCAGTGCTTCATGGCCTGAGGATTTGGAGGTGAAGTCAGTGCTTCATGGCCTGAGGATTTGGAGGTGAAGTCAGTGCTTCATGGCCTGAAGATTCGGAGGTGAAGTCAGCACTTCATGGCCTGAAGATTCGGAGGTGAAGTCAGTGCTTGTTGGCCTGAGGATTTGGAGGTGAAGTCAGCGCTCATAGGTCTGAATTTTACACTACGAACTCACCAGCAGACAGAGCGCAGTACTGCACAGTGACAGGAAACAGGTACGGATCGCTCTTCCAAATCATGTCCCTGATGAAACTGTCTGTATCCGTGGCACACGACGAATTTCTATCGTATGCCGGAGGTGTCTCAGTTGACAGGTGTCTATCAATGGTTGCTATGCTGTGATTCCTATCCAGCAAAGAACTTTGAGCACTGGTGCGAAGACTCGAGTCGAGTAGTACTGTTCTCAACCAGACGCAGGTATTGGTGGCGACCAGATGTGCTAGGAAAAATCTAGCCACTACCTGATACTTGTTGATACACATCTGCGGGTATGCAAGGTTATCATGTAATCTCACCCCTAATTATCGATGGGATCATGTAATCTCACCCCTTATTATCGATGAGATCGTGGAATCTCACCCCTTATTATCGATGGAATCATGGAATCTCACCCCTTATTATCGATGAGATCGTGGAATCTCACCCCTTATTATCGATGGGATCATGGAATCTCACCCCTTATTATCGATGGGATCATGGAATCTCACCCCTTATTATCGATGGGATTATGGAATCTCACCCCTTATTATCGATGGGATCATGGAATCTCACCCCTTATTATCGACGGGACCATATGGAATCTCACCCCTAAGTATCGATTGAATCATGAAATCTCACCCCTTATTATCGATGGGATCGTGGAATCTCACCCCTTACTATCGATAGGATCATAGAATCTCACCCCTTATTATCGATGGAATCATGGAATCTCACCCCTTATTATGTATAGGGTAATGAATGTAGTCTCACCTCTTATTATGTATGGGACCATAGAATCTCACTCCTAAATATGTATGGGATCATGGAATCTCACCTCTTATTATTTATGGGATCATGTAATTTCACCCCTAATTATCGATGGGATCATGGAATACACCCCTAATTATCGATGGGATCATGAGATCTCATCCCTTAATTATTTACGATGAGATCTAGAAAAAAAATAATTTAATAACGAAGCTATCAATATTTTGGTTACAAATAATATATGAAAATTTTCACCAGCGCTACTTACAGTAGCACTAACAGAAGTATTCAAATTACTGCTATCTTAAGTTTTAAACAAAAACATTTTGCAGAGTGCAAACTAAACGCGGCCCAAGTCTAGAAGTAATTCTCGATCCACTTTGAAATTTTTTGTAACTTTCGCTTTTTCAATCGAAGTCGCGGTCTCGAGTTTCGCTTGGCTGTCTTTCTCGTTGGAAACACGCTGGAATTTTCACAAAAAAGAAGTCGTCCGGGACACTTCGCTTCTGCGGTGGACGGGCTCGGTCGGTAAAAGCTAGGAGGCTTCGCGGAGCCTAATTAAAGCGGTCACCAAAAGACCCGAAGAGCACTCACTAAGGAAGAGTGTGGGATGGGAAGAGAAGAGGAGAATCGGTCAGAGTGGGACGGGAGGCTGACTCAAAGAGAGGGCAAATTGTTAGAAAATAGACTAAGCCAGCTGGGATGCTCGAGGGCTATTCTAAACTAGATCCGCCTCCACCACACAGCCATCATCCTCTAACTTTCACCTGGAGCTCTAATCCCCTGTGGGCTTTAATCTCTCCTCCCCCACTAAGGATGAAAGGATGTGAACTGAATATGTTGTCCACTATTCTTTATTAAAAAAGGTCTTTCACAACTGCTATAGTTAGCTAATGCCCTGTAAAGTCTCTAAGTCTATTATTTGTAGCACAATGCTACCCCATCCTTGCTTGCTTTGTGACTTGCTTTCTAATTTCACCTTTTTTACGTTGAACAGCTACTGAGTTCTTTTAAACTCTTCATAAGTTTATTAAACTGAAGACTACGGCTTTTACCTGTATTAAATTTTCCAGCCAAGTTTATCGGGTAAAATATTGACAAACTTTGAGAGCCTGTTGCCTTTTGAAGAAGCAAGCTATTTCAAAAATGACTAAGACCTTCTATGGCACGTTCTTAAGACACCTCATGGCCCGTCCTTAAGACTTTGTATGGCACGTTCTTAAGACACCTCATGGCCCGTCCTTAAGACTTTCTATGGCACGTTCTTAAGACACCTCATGGCCCGTCCTTAAGACTTTCTATGGCACGTTCTTAAGACACCTCATGGCCCGTCCTTAAGACTTTGTATGGCACGTTCTTAAGACACCTCATGGCCCGTCCTTAAGACTTTCTATGGCACGTTCTTAAGACACCTCATGGCCCGTCCTTAAGACTTTCTATGGCACGTTCTTAAGACACCTCATGGCCCGTCCTTAAGACTTTCTATGGCACGTTCTTAAGACACCTCATGGCCCGTCCTTAAGACTTTCTATGGCACGTTCTTAAGACACCTCATGGCCCGTCCTTAAGACTTTCTATGGCACGTTCTTAAGACACCTCATGGCCCGTTCTTGACACCCCATAGCACGTCTTTAAGACACCCCATGGCACGACCTCAAGACACCCCATGGCAGTCATTAAGACAACCCATGGCAAGTGCTTAAGTGCTTAAGGCATCCCATGGCACGTTCATAAGACACTCTAAGGCACGATCTTAAAAGAGCCCATGGCACGTTCATAAGACACTCTAAAGCAGGATCTTAAGAGACCCCATCGCACGAACTTAAGACACCCCATGGCGCGTTATTAAGACATCCCATGGCAAGTCCTTAAGACACCCTAAGGCACGTCGTTAAGTCACCCCATGGCAAGTCCTTAAGACACCCTAAGGCACGTCGTTAAGACATCCCATGGCACGTTCTTAAGACACTCCATGGCAGTCCTCAAGACAGCCCATGGCACGACCTTAAGGCACCCCATAACACGTACTTAAGACAACCTACGGCACGTCCTTAAAACACCTTCTATGGTACACCTAAATGACATGATTGTCTAACACTAACTTGCATTTTCCCTAGGAACAGTGAAGGCATTACAAACAAGCTCAAGAAGCGATCGATTCATCAAGCTCTCTAGGCTCTAAGTGTCGTCATCCCATCAATTGAACTCACCTTCGCATTCATAAAGAAGAGAAAATTCAACTGAACAAAGGTGAACAGGATGCTAAGAGCGCCGCGTATTGGCACAATGGGATGCGAGCAGTTGGTCAGCTGGGATCCGTGCTGCAGACTCGCGGCCAGGGCTATCCCGTCTCGAATCATTGAGGCGATGCCAAACACTGCAAAGTGTAAAGTTCAATGCTGGATGTAAGGCAGTGTACCTTTTAGCGGTCAGGTGGAGAATATAAGGGAACTGATAGTATGTGAATCTTGAACAGACGTTATCAACTGTCACTCTTTTGTCATGGCCAGATGGCAACTTTGTGGTTACTTGTACCATAATTTACGGCTCGTGGAGGCTATTAGCTCGTAAAAATGGTTTTTCCGTGATAGCTATTATCGTGTGACTATTGTGTGACTATCGTGTGACTATCGAGTGACTATCGTGTGACTATCGAGTGAATATCATGTAACTATCATGTGACTATCGTGTGACTACCGTGTGACTATCGTGTGATTATCGTGTGACTATCGAGTGACTATCGTGTGACTACCGTGTGACTATCGTGTGAATATCGTGTAACTATCATGTGACTATCGTGTGACTATCGTGTGACTATCGTGTGATTATCGTGTGACTATCGTGTGGCTATCGTGTGAATATCATGTAACTATCATGTGACTATCGTGTGACTACCGTGTGACTATCGAGTGACCATCGTGTGACTATCGAGTGACTATCGTGTGACTACCGTGTGACTATCGTGTGAATATCGTGTAACTATCATGTGACTATCGTGTGACTATCGTGTGACTATCGTGTGATTATCGTGTGACTATCTTGTGACTACCGGTATAGTGTGATTATTATGTGATTATAGTGTGGCTATCGTGTGATAATCGTGTGATTCTCACTTCTCATTGACAAGTACTCAATTGTGAGGTGTAATGAGATGTATTACAACAGTGAATTCAGCTTAGAATATAGGCAGGTTTGGAGCGTCAATGATATATTCCAATGATATCTATACATGTATCGGTAAAAAGCATACTGTACTATTCCTGTGCATGTTTGACTCATCTGCCTCGAGCCTCGAGAGAGATCAGACGCGTCACATTGGTCATTGCAGAGAATTCTAGCCTACAGAAGGGTGCCATAAAACTGCTACTAAAAAAACTTGCCCAGCAGGAGTCCAACTGCAATTCCTTCTCTTACTTCAGACAAAAATAATCAATGGTCGTAAAATTTAGGGCTTTACTTGACTATTTTCAACACAACAATGTGTACGGGGATGACTAAGCTTAGGTAACTAATATTAGTTCACGGGAATTAAAAGTCAGGCATCAATTTTTCCCTATGTAGAACACCCGTAGAGGTGTTAGAACTAGCTAAACCACTGTGATATGGTACACTTTCATTTTTTGCTCCCAGAGTGATTCCAACCGCGGGGGATCTGTTGTAGAGGCTCACGGTTGTAAAACTCAAAGTCTGCGGATAAAAAATGCTTGTGACTCACTCTGCACTGGACTGTCAGGAGTTAGCTGTGCCTGTGTTGTGGGCAGACGACTCCATGGTCACTGCGCCTGGTCAGTGCTGGCATGCTCCTACCCCGCCCTGTGTCTAAACACAAATGTCCGATGCAGCACAGCTTAATCCTGTTGCGCAACTGCCTCTATACCTTCAACTCAACTTGGACAGGAAGCTGGTGTGAAAGTGTGATGAAGCTGATGACACACTTCGAGTTGTTGCTGTCAGATTGTGCAACTAGTCGAGAGATTTTTTACCTAAGAAACTAACACTCAGATGTCTACACATCATTATTGTTTACATCATGTTGGCACCTTCTGCTTATACTGAAACAACCACTCTTCACTTGCCACTCTCTGTGATACCCAATGACTCTTCACTTGCCACTCTCTGTGATACCCAATGACTCTTCACCGTGTCACACTCTGTGATACCCATGACTCTTCACCGTGTCACACTCTGTGATACCCAATGACTCTTCACTTGCCACTCTCTGTGATACCCAATGACTCTTCACCGTGTCACACTCTGTGATACCCAATGACTCTTCACTTGTCTCACTCTGTGATACCCAATAGTTCCCGACTTTGTCACACTCTGTGATACCCAATAGTTCCCGACTTTGTCACACTCTGTGATACCCAATAGTTCCCGACTTTGTCACACTCTGTGATACCCAATAGTTCCCGACTTTGTCACACTCTGTGATACCCAATGACTCTTCACTGTGTCACACTCTGTGATACCCAATGGCTCTTCACTGTGTCACACTCTGTGATACCCAATGGCTCTTCACTGTGTCACACACTCTCTGTGATACCCAATGACTCTTCACTGCGTCACACACTCTCTGTGATACCCAATGACGTCACACTCACACTTTTTTTACACATTTTGTGTAAAAATGTTTATTGAAAATCGACAAAAATTATATCAATGCCACCGCGAAAATTGATAATGACAGCGACATCAGCAAATAATCTTCCAAAAGCCCAGAAAATTCAGCATTGCAAAGGCCGATAGAGAGGAGCCACAGTCGCTATGGATTACGTCATCAATGATTGGCTTTAGCAAAATTAATGGTTAAACACCTGATATATAAGGCCTATATGTATGATTATTAACCTTATTATTGTTGTTGGCAGTGCGTGTGATGCAATAATGATTGAGTATTAAGTATAGAGATCAGGGGAGGATTGAAAGGGGGGATGGGTGACTCATACTGAAGCAAATTCCGCAATTCTAGTTAAACAAAACCGAAAATTCTCAGGATGTAATCTTTAAGCTTTTGCGCTAAAAGCGTTGAGGTAAGGCATACATGACTCATTGCTTGCCTTCACTTCACCCGTGTCACTCTCCATTTCTTCAGTCACTCTACCGGCCAAGCCACCTCATTGTCACTCTCCTTCATTCTTCAGTCACTCTACCGGCCAAGCCACCTCATTGTCACTCTCCTTCATTCTTCAGTCACTCTACTGGCCAAGCCACCTCATTGTCACTCTCCTTCATTCTTCAGTCACTCTACTGGCCAAGCCACCTCATTGTCACTCTCCTTCATTCTTCAGTCACTCTACCGGCCAATCTACCTCATTGTCACTCTGCTTCATTTCTTCAGTCACTCTACTGGCCAAGCCACCTCATTGTCACTCTCCTTCATTCTTCAGTCACTCTACTGGCCAAGCCACCTCATTGTCACTCTCCTTCATTCTTCAGTCACTCTACTGGCCAAGCCACCTCATTGTCACTCTCCTTCATTTCTTCAGTCACTCTACTGGCCAAGCCACCTCATTGTCACTCTCCTTCATTCTTCAGTCACTCTACTGGCCAAGCCACCTCATTGTCACTCTCCTTCATTCTTCAGTCACTCTACTGGCCAAGCCACCTCATTGTCACTCTCCTTCATTTCTTCAGTCACTTCACCGACAAATCTACCTCATTGTCACTGTTTCATTTCTTCAGTCACTTCATCCCCAAGTATTTTTAAAAAATTCACTTTGTTTCATCCCTTTCACAGGTAAAAAGCTAAAAACCATAATTAACACAGAATTTCTTGTAGCCAGAGCTCGCTAGAGTTCATCGTGCCAAAAAACTGGTCCGTAGCAAGAAGCACGGAAGCCACATAGTGCTGCAAGACTTTGTCAGCCATAAATTATGCATTAATTGGTAGTTTTGATGGCTGCACTAGAGAAAGAAAAAGAGGCCAGTTCTGAGGCTCTCTACGTGTGGGACACGCGACACCAATTGTGCAATGCTGGGTAAGTTGGGGAGATGAGATGAAATAAAACATTCGTAGCTGACAAACAAGTGACTAGTTGGCATTTAAGACTGGATAATAGACGAAATTTGAGAATAATGCGTAGACTAGAGACTCATGGTTAGATTAGACCTATTGAGAAAGTACAGATTAGATTAGATTAGAGACTAACGATTAGATTAGATTAGAGACTAATGAATAGATTCGATTAGATACTAATGAGTAGATTAGGTTAGAGAAAAATAATTAGATTAGATAAGAGACTAATGGTTAGATTAGATTAGAGACTAATGGTTAGATTAGATTAGAGACTAATGGTTAGATTATATTAGAGACTAATGAGTAGATTAGATTAGAGACTAATGAGTAGATTAGATTAGAGACTAATGAGTAGATTAGATTAGAGACTAATGGTTATATTAGATTAGAGACTAATGAGTAGATTAGATTAGAGACTAATGAGTAGATTAGATAGAGACTAATGAGTATATTAGATTAGAGACTAATGGTTAGATTAGATTAGAGACTAATGAGTAGATTAGATTAGAGACTAATGATTAGATTAGATTATAGACTAATGATTAGATTAGATTAGAGACTAATGAGTAGATTAGATTAGAGACTAATGATTAGATTAGATTATAGACTAATGATTAGATTAGATTAGAGACTAATGAGTAGATTAGATTAGAGACTAATGATTAGATTAGATCAGAGACTAATGAGTAGATTAGATTAGAGACTAATGAGTAGATTAGATTAGAGACTAATGGTTAGATTAGATTAGAGACTAATGGTTAGATTAGATTAGAGACTAATGAGTAGATTAGATTAGAGACGAATAAGTAGATTAGATAGAGACTAATGAGTATATTAGATTAGAGACTAATGATTAGATTAGATTATAGACTAATGATTAGATTAGATTAGAGACTAATGGTTAGATTAGATTAGAGACTAATGATTAGATTAAATTAGAGACTAGTGAGTAGATTAGATTGGAGACTAATGAGTAGATTAGATTAGATCAGAGACTAATGAGTAGATTAGATTAGATTAGAGACTAATGAGTAGATTAGATTAGATTAGAGACTAATGGTTAGATTAGAGACTAATGAGTAGATTAGATTAGATTACAGACTAATGGTTAGATTAGATAAGAGACTAATGAGTAGATTAGATAGAGACTAGTGAGTAGATTAGACTAGAGACAAATGAATAGATTAGATTAGAGACACATCCTGCATGACCATTAGAGACCCGAGTGTCACACCAACCAGAGCTCGATACTAAGATCATACCGATGGCACCAAGCCGCAGGTAGAGGCCACCCTTGGCGGCGCTCCGCCTGAGCAGTCGAACTCCCGGATTTCTCCTTGCCGTCCATCGACGATCAAGTCTCGACGATGTCGCGGCCGCTGTGTCGGCGCCCTCCCGCAGCAGCAGAGCGTAAACGCAGGCCATAAACCCGATGGCCGTCACGAACAGGTAGATGTAGAATGCCTGCAAAGGGGATTGCATTTATGGTTTGAAAGTTGATGAAGGGAGTGGTTGTTGTTTTTTACCGTTAAATTAGAATACCCCACACAGCGAGGGTAGGAGAGAGAATAAAGGGGGGTTAAGAGAGAGAGGGTAGTAGAGAGAGGGTAGGAGAGAGAGGGTAGGAGAGAGAGGGTAGGGGAGAGAGGGTAGGAGAGAGAGGGTACGAGAGAGAGGGTAGAAGAGAGAGGGTAGGAGAGAGAATAAAGGGGGGTAAGAGAGAGAGGGTAGTAGAGAGAGGGTAGGAGAGAGAGGGTAGGAGAGAGAGGGTAGGGGAGAGAGGGTAGGAGAGAGAGGGTAGGAGAGAGAGGGTAGGGGAGAGAGGGTAGAAGAGAGAGGGTAGGGGAGAGAGGGTAGAAGAGAGACGGTAGGAGAGAGGAGGTAGGAGAGAGAGGGTAGAAGAGAGAGGGTAGGGGAGAGAGGGTAGGAGAGAGAGGGTAGGAGATAGAGGGTAGTAGAGAGAGGGTAGGAGAGAGAGGGTAGGAGAGAGAGGGTAGGGGAGAGAGGATAGAAAAGAGAGGGTAGGAGAGAGAGGGTAGGAGAGAGAGGGTAGGAGAGAGAGGGTAGGAGAGAGAGGGTAGGAGAGAGAGGGTAGAAGAGAGAGGGTAGAAGAGAGAGGGTAGAAGAGAGAGCGTAGTAGAGAGAGGGTAGGGGAGAAAGGGTAGAAAAGAGAGGGTAGCAGAGAGAGGGTAGGAGAGAGAGGGTAGGAGAGAGAGGGTAGGACAGAGAGGGTAGGAGAGAGAGCGTAGGGGAGAGAGGGTAGAAAAGAGAGGGTATGACAGAGAGGGTAGGAGAGAGAGGGTAGGGGAGAGAGGGTAGAAAAGAGAGGGTAGGAGACAGGGTAGGAGTGAGGGAACGAATAGAAGCAGTTGTGAAACCCAAGAGCGTCCCCCCCCCCAACAAGGTTCGTCTCTCCAGCAGGGCCAGACGTGTACGACGTAAACAAATACACGCGCATGTATAAATGTTTTCTCTCCAATATTGAATTCTCAGCTTCAATTCTGTTTTAGTAGGCAGGCAGGCAGGCAGGCAGACATTGGGAGTTATAATAAAGTATTTGGTTTGTGTTCAGCGCGTGCCTAACAAGCCCACCGCAGCTCCTGGGCCTACAAGATTTTTGCTGACGGTGCACCAAAGTCGAAAATACGGAGCTATAGGGAGAGAAGGAGGCAGAAGCGAAACTTTAATAAACACTGGAGCCACCAGGGTTCTCAGATTTCAATGCAAAACGAATTTTTCGCAAGCAAAAATGAAATAAGAGTTTTCTTCTTTGCAGCTGAGAAGATGCGCGTTTTGATGGAGAAATTTTTTAAATCGTTTGTGTTTTTATTATTCGTGATCAAAAATGAAGACTGAAGGGTTTGTGTGAAGAGTTCAGTGTTTGTGTGAAGATTTCAGTGTTTGTGTGAAGATTTCAGTGTTTGTGTGAATAGTTCTGGGTTTGTGTGAAGATTTCAAGGTTTGTGTGAAGATTTCAAGGTTTGTGTGAAGATTTCAAGGTTTGTGTGAAGATTTCAAGGTTTGTGTGAAGATTTCAAGGTTTGTGTGAAGATTTCAAGGTTTGTGTGAAGATTTCAAGGTTTGTGTGAAGATTTCAAGGTTTGTGTGAAGATTTCAGTGTTTGTGTAAATATTTCAGTGTTTGTGTGAAGATTTCAGTGTTTGTGTAAGGAGTTCAGTGTTTGTGTAAAGATTTCAGTGTTTGTGTGAATAGTTCTGGGTTTGTGTGAAGATTTCAAGGTTTGTGTGAAAATTTCAAGGTTTGTGTGAAGATTTCAGGGTTTGTGTGTGAAGCTTTCAGTGTGTGTGTGTGTGTGTGTGTATGAATATTTCAGTGTTTTTTGAAGATTTCAGGGTTTGTGTGAATATTTTGGATTTGTGTAGATATTTTGGATTTGTGTAGATATTTTGGGATTGTGTGAATACGCTCGTATTTTGGGATTGTGTGAATACGCTCGTATTTTGGGATTGTGTGAATACGCTCGTATTTTGGGATTGTGTGAATACGCTCGTATTTTGGGATTGTGTGAATACGCTCGTATTTTGGGATTGTGTGAAGATTTTAAGCTTGCGTGCGGGTTTTTGAGTTTGTGCGAAGATTGAGGTTTAAGAAAAGAGTTTGCAAGAAGTTTAGAATTTAGAATTTGATTTTTCAGTAGATTTTATTGTAAACTGCACCAGACTTTATAAGAAATTAATTATCTCGTATATACTCTAAGCAAAGTCTACACTTCTTACTCTGACTGCAGCGTCAATATTATCATGACTCATACTACAATACGAACTTCTTACCTATTAATTTTCATTCCTAAACCGATCATTAAAGCCTCTCCTTATCTTTATCATCCATTATTATTATTATCTGTGGCTGCTTTCCTGTCTGTCTGTCAACCTCAGTCTCTGCGCCTTTGACTTTCTGAGTTTGCTGAGACTGTCTGATATATCTGGCTTATATAATGATAATTCTATAATATTAATACATATCGATTTTGTATTTCTCATGTTTTTATTGATTTTAGATTCTATAGATCTTTTTTATTGTGGTTTTGTACCTCAACGCTCCCACATTCCTCACCTCAAAGCTGAATTCGATGGCTGACTGCTTCGAGTAAACTACTTTTGCAGGGATCAATAGGCCGAGACAGCAGAGCAGTATGCAGTAGATCCCGCTGAGGATGTTGGCCAGCGATGCCCTGAAAATGGGAATGAGGATTTTAGGGATTTTATAGTTAAAAATCACCGTGATAAAAGGTAAAATATGAAGCGCTAATCTATAGAATGGATTGCTAATCTATAGAATGGATTGCTAATCTATAGAATGGATTGCTAATCTATAGAATGGATTGCTAATCTATGCAATGGATTCCTAATCTATAGAATGGATTGCTAATCTATAGAATGGATTGCTAATCTATACAATGGATTGCTAATCTATGCAATGGATTGCTAATCTATAGAATGGATTGTAATTCCAAGTCTTCTCTGTGCCACAATGCAGTAAATCAGGCTTCGATAGAATTAGAAATTCGGCTTCCAGATTAGCGGTCTGCCTGAACGTGGCACAAGCAGCAGAGCCGAGGCTTCAGTTCTTTTCTCACACAAAAGACAAACAGATGAAAGAGACAGACCTTTGCAAAAAGAGAGGTTTGAGATAATACCTGATTGAAAAGTACATTTAGCTACAAATAGAATTTTCGTTTGACATTGTCTAGCAATTTGAAAGCATTTTCTAGAAAATACTCGTTTCTTTTGACTTGAGTGTACTATATGAGTTTACTATTATTTTTATCTATGAGTTTACTATTGTGCTTATCAATGAGTTTACTATTGTGTTTATCAATGAGTTTACTATTGTATTTATCAATGAGTTTTCTATTGTGTTTATCAATGAGTTTACTATTGTGCTTATCAATGAGTTTACTATTGTGTTTATCAATGAGTTTACTATTGTATTTACCAATGAGTTTACTATTGTGTTTATCAATGAGTTTACTATTGTGTTTATCAATGAGTTTACCATTGTGTTTATCAATGAGTTTACTATTATTTTTATCTATGAGTTTACTATTGTGCTTATCTATGAGTTTACTATTGTGCTTATCAATGAGTTTACTATTGTGTTTATCAATGAGTTTACTATTGTATTTATCAATGAGTTTTCTATTGTGTTTATCAATGAGTTTACTATTGTGCTTATCAATGAGTTTACTATTGTGTTTATCAATGAGTTTACTATTGTATTTACCAATGAGTTTACTATTGTGTTTATCAATGAGTTTACTATTGTGTTTATCAATGAGTTTACCATTGTGTTTATCAATGAGTTTACTATTGTGCTTATCTATGAGTTTACTATTGTGCTTATCAATGAGTTTACTATTGTGTTTATCAATGAGTTTACTATTGTATTTATCAATGAGTTTTCTATTGTGTTTATCAATGAGTTTACTATTGTGCTTATCAATGAGTTTACTATTGTGTTTATCAATGAGTTTACTATTGTATTTATCAATGAGTTTTCTATTGTGTTTATCAATGAGTTTACTATTGTGCTTATCAATGAGTTTACTATTGTGTTTATCAATGAGTTTACTATTGTATTTATCAATGAGTTTACTATTGTGTTTATCAATGAGTTTACTATTGTGTTTATCAATGAGTTTACTATTGTGCTTATCTATGAGTTTACTTTTGTGTTTATCAATGAGTTTACTATTGTATTTATCAATGAGTTTACTATTGTGTTTATCAATGAGTTTACTATTGTGTTTATCAATGAGTTTACTATTGTGTTTATCAATGAGTTTAATAGTGTGTTTATCAATGAGTTTACTATTGTGTTTGTCAATGAGTTTACTATTGTGTTTATCTATGAGTTTAATATTGTGTTTATCTATGAGTTTAATATTGTGTTTATCTATGAGTTTACTATTGTGTTTATCTCTGAGTTTACTACAGAGTTTACTCCAACATCAGTAAGCTCTGGCAAAACGGTCAGAATCGGGACAAATATCTATAATCTAACAGAAAAATCGTTTTCACTTCTCAGATTCTATTTTTAGATGCCTGAAACGGCGAGAGGGCGAGCCTGGGTGGGGGGGGTGAGAGTCTGACAGAAAGCCTCCGGGGGGGGGGAGCTTATAGCGAGAGAAGGGAAAAAACAACTTCCACATCGCCGGGATATAATTTGTCCACACAACCAGATCAAGCATGGTTTTGTCAATGTGTCCAGAAATGATGGACTCCGCGCAGAGGGCACGCAGATCATCAGCAGTTTTCGCTCTGCCTCAAATGAATGATGAATGAAAGTACCGGAGACTGGGGAGACTCAACCCAAGCTAGTTGTTTCTTTTTTGCTGCCTATACTTTCACAAGAGGTCTCCGTTGGCACTAATTGCTCAACAAGGACGGCTAAAAATAGTAGAAAATTGGATTGGAAATTACCGCGAGCTAAAATCTTCTGGATTTTTATTATTCAGGTTTTTTCGTCTGCTTTTATGGCGGCCAAACTCCGGGAATTTGCGCCTTTCAGACACTCAAATCAGCGCCCTAAAGACGCCCGAATCGACGCCCTAAAGACAGCCGATCGGCGCCTCTCAGACTCACATCGACGCCTTAAAGACATTCAAATCGACGCCCTAAAGACACCCGAATCGGCGCCCTAAAGACACCCGAATCGACGCCCTAAAGACACTCGAATCGACGCCCTAAAGACATTCGAATCGACGCCCTAAAGACACCCGAATCGGCGCCCTAAAGACACCCAAATCGGCGCCCTAAAGACACCCGAATTGGCGCCCTAAAGACACCCGAATCGGCGCCCTAAAGACACTCGAATCGACGCCCTAAAGACACTCGAATCGACGCCCTAAAGACACCCGAATCGACGCCCTAAAGACACCCGAATCGACGCCCTAAAGACACCCAAATCGGCGCCCTAACGACACCCGAATCGACGCCCTAAAGACAGCCCCACCGCACGTCAAAAGCTCACTTAAACGCCTCTTGCATATATCCGGTCTGCAGGTCAATGTTGGCAGCACCAGTCGGTTTCAGAATGCCCACCAGAGGCGTCCCGTGCCTGCCAACTTGCTGAGGATGTCGACGAGGTGACAGCAGCTGATGCTGCTGACTGCAGTGCTGCCTTGGTGCCTTGCCGCCCAGCATCAGAGTTGGCGTCCTTGATGAGGAGGCATCGGCTTTCGCCAAGATCAAGTGCTGAAACTCTGTTGAGCTCTGCGTCTCGGGGGAAGTATTGCTGATGCCTGCAAGGGTGAGAAGTTGATTGACAGGTGTGAGGGCTTTTAATTAGGAAGCTAAATGGATAATTTTAAGGATGTGATTCGTTTATGTATAGGACATTTAGAATTTTGAATTTTGAGTGATTGGTCAAGGGGATATTTTGAGTATGTGGATATTTTGAGTATAGGGATATTTTGAGTATAGGGATATTTTGAGTATAGGGATATTTTGAGTATAGGGATATTTTGAGTATGGGGATATTTTGAGTATTGGGATATTTTGAGTATGGGAATATTTTGAGTATGGGGATATTTTGAGTATGGGGATATTCTGAGTATGGGGATATTCTGAGTATGGGGATATTTTGATTATGGGGATATTCTGAGTTTGGGATGTTTGAGCATGGAGACAGTTTTAGCTTGAGATATTTAGCATAGCTAGTTTTTTAAGTTAGAAAACTTTATAGATGCCCAGAATTGCTGGTTTGAGAAGTGCATCAAGTGCTAATTATTACAGGATTTTGTTCTGCTGCATCGAAAGATCCCATGAAAATTGCAGGTTGAGGAACAGGAAACTTCTGGATGAGTCATACGGCAGCGACTGTCTGAAATTTGATTGAGCAAAACTGCATCTCCAGAGTCAGACAAGCGAATAAGATGCAAATAACCTAGCCGCGGTTTTCACGTTAACTGAAAACTCAAACTCGACGATTTTCCACGAGTTTCTTCTCTTCCGCGTCGGGGGGTTTTCAATTTTTGTCTCGTTTCCTCGGATCAAGCAATTGGTGGGTGGGATGGAGAGAGAGATGTGGTGACTGTGTCCTCATGCTTTCCGCAAGATCGAGACGACGTATTCATTGAGACGCAAGTTGCCGTCGAAAATGTAATTATGACTCATACTGCCTCTCCCTGCTCAATGAAGTATCCGGACAAAATTAGGCTTTCTACGTTGTAATATTGATTGATGCTCAGTAGCTCAAGTATGCGTAAGGGGAGTTTGAGCTGTCCATCTCGATGATGATAAGGATGATCGGGTATCGCGGATAGCTCAATACGGTTGAGCTGCTCAAGCGTTGATACGATCGAAACTCGTCGGACAAACTTAATAATCAATATTTGTATGGATCAAAGGCCTGTCCTCGCTAAATCGCTTCTGCGCAAGGGTCTCTTAAGATGTTCGAAAGATTATGTTGAACTCAATAATGATTTGACTGAGTGACAGATCCAGGTGAATAAGTCACTGCAATGACTTTGATAGTCACATTAGTGACTGATCCAGGTGAATAAGTCACTGCAATGACTTTGATAGTCACATTAGTGACTGATGCAGGTGAATAAGTCACTGCAATGACTTTGATAGCCACATTAGTGACTGATGCAGGTGAATAAGTCACTGCAATGACTTTGATAGCCACATTAGTGACTGATGCAGGTGAATAAGTCACTGCAATGACTTTGATAGCCACATTAGTGACTGATGCAGGTGAATAAGTCACTGCAATGACTTTGATAGCCACATTAGTGACTGATGCAGGTGAATAAGTCACTGCAATGACTTTGATAGCCACATTAGTGACTGATCCAGGTGAATAAGTCACTGCAATGACTTTGATAGCCACATTAGTGACTGATGCAGGTGAATAAGTCACTGCAATGACTTTGATAGCCACATTAGTGACTGATGCAGGTGAATAAGTCACTGTAATGGCTTCGAATTTTCAAGTGACTGATCCGAGTGATTACAGGATTTACAGTCAAACCATCACTTCATCCCCTATCTATTCATTGAGTCGGTAGCAGGTCAGAACACAGTAGGATAGGGATCGAGAGACTCCAGAGTGAGGCGTTGTCAGAGTGTTCATGGCTACTGCGTGAGCGAGACCTATCAGAGTCGGGATCAGTGTCGCGCAATCTGATCAAATCGTTTAATAATTCAGCTGTTAGTCTACACAACACAAAGTTGTCCAGTGGAGACTTTCCTTGAGCACAATTGTTACCCAGCGGTACAGGTGCACTAAATCACGGAGATAAAAAAGTCAAACACCCTCTATCTGATGTAATTCATTACCAATAAAGTGAATAACTGATTAGAAAGCATTGAGATTGTGTTTCTTAATCTTGTCTGAGAGAGTGGATCGCTCGCTTCACTGCTGTAGTTCTTGTTATAAAAGCTTTGATGTCTAATAGAGTTTTGCGCGTGTTTGCGTGGCCAAGAATACGCCAGGTAGCAAGAGAGGAGGACACTGCAGAATTACACGGGCTGGTTTTGGCAATGACAGATTAGTCCTCAGTAGTAACTATAGTGGCCCTGCTCGCCGCCGCCTCTCAGTGCTTCTGTTACAAACTATTCTCCCCTGCTACTCTGAGCTCCCAAAATCTCTAATGTCATGTGTCACGCTAACTAGCTGCATTGGTATTTTTTTCTCTACCTTACAGACGCGGAAACTTGGCTTGGAGTAAGCATGACAGAATTGAGGAGGCTCTCCACTGCCTGGCTGTAGGCGGGACGGTGTGTACGAGTGAGTATAGAGGGGCTTTTGAGGGGATAGCAGCGGCGTTTGATTGAAGCTCCTATTGAGTTTTGATGTACTAGGGGGGGGGGGCATTGCTGTACTAAATAAGCTGCATAAACGCTGGCATGGAGTGTTTTTTTGGATTTTAAAGAATGAAAACTAACGGTTTAAATATTTAATATTGTACAATCAAAATATTTGCCTGTTAAAATATACCTCGTAGGTGTCAGGACACGCTTAAAAAGAGAGTTCAAGAAAATATAATAGAACGGCTAAAGGTTTTTTATTCGGTGACACTAATTTTAGTGTCAAGACACGCTAAGGTAGTGCCAGGAGAAGCTTACATGTAAAAGGTGTCAGAGGGCCTTAAAATCCGTGTCAGAGGGCCTTAAAATCCGTGTCAGAGGGCCTTAAAATCCGTGTCAGAGGGCCTTAAAATCCGTGTCAGAGGGCCTTAAAATCCGTGTCAGAGGGCCTTAAAATCCGTGTCAGAGGGCCTTAAAATCCGTGTCAGAGGGCCTTAAAATCCGTGTCAGAGGGCCTTAAAATCCGTGTCAGAGGGCCTTAAAATCCGTGTCAGAGGGCCTTAAAATCCGTGTCAGAGGAGACTATAAAATCTGAGTCAGAGAGCCACCTTAATCTCATCAGCTCACCAGAGTCGGCGACTCCTCCAGCGCACTGGAGCGCGATGCTCTCAACGATGGTCTCAGCCAACACGGTCTCCATTCGGCCAGTGGCCGAGCTGAACTGACTGATCAGCGAGTGTCGGGTACCGCAGCCCGGATTCGAACCGGCGCTATTAGACGAGGGCGACGGGCTGCCTACAATGTTCATCCCGGCCCGCTGAGGGATGTTCGACTGCAACTGCGGCGGCGGCGGCGGCGGCGGCGGCGGCGGTGGCTTTTTTCGAAGTCCGGAGGAGGCTGCACTCCATCTGGATTCAGGAAGGTGGTTGTTAAAGACTGAAGGTTTATAATTTAGTTTTTGAATATTCAAGTGTAACAATGTTTGGGAGAGTTTTATAAATAAAAACTGAGCGTCTAACAAACAAATTTTAAAGCTGATCAAAGCAACTGAAAATCGAATTAATTTAAACTGATTTCGCATTTATTACGTGCATAGATTGCATGAATTCGTAGAAACAATCATTTTATGCATCAGAACTCACATTCGAGCTTTAAAAGCTGCGGGCCTCAACTCTTCACTGCTAGTCGAACTTGAGGAACTACTCAGCTGTCTCTGCTGCTGCTGCCGATCGCCTTCGGAGTGGCTTTCGCTGTCCGATGACTGCGGAGATCCGCAGCTTCCGGTTCTGTCACGTGGCGCAGCTTTCGGACCGGAAGTTCTAGAAATCGCCGACGAAGTCATCGCTGGCAGGATGGCTGGCTGACTGCCGCTGCTGCTGCCGCAACCTCCAGTTGGAGATTCCGCGTACGTTGGGCTCGATGCATAACTGGCTTCGTCTTCGTTGAATTGTCGTCTTGAGTAAGAAGACGGAGAAGACGATGCGGCTAGAGCTAGAAAAGGATCGCCTCGATGGTCTAGAGGCGTTCGCCCAGTCTGAGCGTAGGTCTGTGAGGCTGAGCTAGTCTTTGTAGTCTTTTGTGCTTGCACCTGATGAGCTGACGAATTTTCGCCGACGGCGTAAAGATTTATTACAGATGGGAAATTTCCATGCTCAATTGATGATTCCGAGCTGCTCTGATACATTGATTACCAAATCAGAGCTGCTAATGCAAATCCTCGAGTTAAAAGGATTAAGTAAATGACGCGAAATGTAGCCCTGGCGGCGTGCACATTTGCTTTGACATACGTCTCGTGCATTGGATTTGGATATAAATGTTCTCAGAAAGTATCGTTTAAAAAACTGCAAGCGCGCTAATGTACATAAACATCTCTTGCTTTTTTACACAGTAAATGTAAAATTTATTACTTATTTCTTAAAAAATTTTTCCATTTAGGCCAGAAATTTGTAATTATTATAACAGCTCTGAGACCATTTTTTAATTTTGTTTTACTAGCTACAAGTTAAAAGAATTTTTTTAAATGTATGAAAGATATCGTGGCGCATGGACCATGATCCTATAAAAATTCATACCACTCCTTCTTTGACCGTTTTTGTAAGCGCTTCACTGGAAAATATACATAAGGGTGGAACTCAGATTTTATTTTCTGAATTAAAAATGCCTAAAAACGCACTGGATAGTTCAACACATTCGCCCATGGACTGTCACGTGGGGCTAGCAGACCAGGATCATCTGGAAGAAACTGCTATAACTTCGCTTAACGAAACCTACGAAACTCTAAAAGAGCTTGGACGGTAAATAGGATTAATTTCCATTTGTTTTTCTAAAGATGTGTTTGTATATCATTTTATGAAATTGTTGCTATATTAAAATTTGTTTCTTGCATTTATTGCAGCAAAATTAAAAAAGATTAAATTTAGAATTATAAAATATCTATATAAAATTGATTTTTGATATAATAAAAAGTTGTGCTGTTTGGTATACAGTATAAAAAATTAGCAATTAAACAAGTAATATTAAACTTTTAACTTAACCTAATTCTAATATAAAAACCTAAAATTAGCCAAAAAATTCGATTCAGCGCTATTTCTATATGACAGAGGAAACTAAGCCTTTTATGTTATAAAAAATCATTGTAATTATGTAACAATAAAGACTAAAATATTTGCTTAAGTGTTTAACAATAAACATTGTTGAAAAAATATAAATAAGCTTCCCAGTTGAAAGCTATAATTGTAAGAAAAATGACATAGAAGTCAAATAAAAAACTATTTAATGTTTCAAGGTCTTGCTTAATAGAATACAAAAAACAGTATGATTTTTTAAACTTGAATCTAAAACTTTAAACAACTTTTTTGCAATAGCAATAGTGCCATTTAAAAATATTTTAGATATTATATTTGCCAGTCAGCATAAAATAAAATCTTTTAAAATTTTTCTTTGTTTTAATCAGTGGCCGCTTCGCTAAAGTTGTCGCCGTACGGCACCGCGCCAACGGCAAGCTGTTCGCCGCCAAGCTGCAGCGGTGGCGCAGATTCTGCGGCAACGGGCGCAACATGAAGAGCATCGTTGACATGGAGCTGAGCATCCTGCGAATGGCGCACGGGCACGCCAGTTTTGTTCAAATGCGCCGTTGCTTAGCAACCAAGCAGGAGTCCGTCATTCTGCTCGAGACGTGCCAGGGTGGCAGTCTGCAGGATGCCGTCATCGCGTCAATTGGCGACGATTGCGAGGACTGCAACGGACGAGTTCGTCATCTTTGAGTTTGATGCTGGGGATCTTTTAGTAGGAGATATTTGAATGGGAGTTATGTTTTTTAAGACACCTGTGGATGAATCTTGAAATTATATTTGAGAATTTCTGGGTATTTTTAGAGGGTGGAGATATTTTAGAGATCCTGGGGATGGTTAGAGGCATTAGGAATGTTTTAGAGACACTGGGAATACTTTAGAGACATTGGGGATATTTTAGAGACACTGGGATACTTTAGAGACATTGGGATATTTTAGAGACATTGGGGATATTTTAGAGCCATTAGGGATATTTTAGAGACACTGAGGATATTTTAGAGACATTGGGGATATTTTAGAGACACTGGGGACAGTTTAAAGGCCTTAATGATTTTTTAGTGATATTGGGAATATAAAGATGCTTTAGGAGTTTTTAGAGACACTTTAAGAATATCCTAGTCGATTCTGGTGAGTTTAATCGCTCTTATACGCTCGTACACAATCAAATTCCGCCACCATCAAAAACACCAACAGCAGCATCAGCAGCAGCACGTGGAGTTTTGCCGTCTGGCGGCTGCTCGGCTCCTGGCCGGCCTGGACTTCCTGCACAGCAGGCGGATGTGCCACCTGGACGTGAAGCCCTGCAACCTGCTGCTTCGCCGGCCCTACCCAGACTGCGACCTGTGCATGTGCGACTTCGGCTTGGTCAAACGGCTGGGCGACGACGCCTCCAACAACGTCACGATGGACGGCACGCCGGACTACGCCGCGCCGGAGGTGCTCAACTATGAGCCGATTAGCACCGGTGAGAGACGCAAGCAGTTAGTTGTCATTGCGGCGCACATTGAGCATAGAGTTTCTCGGGGATGATAGTCCGAGAGTGACAGTTTGAGAGTGACAGTTTGAGAGTGACATTCTGAGAGTGATATTCTGAGAGTGACAGTTTGAGAGTGACAGTTTGAGAGAGACATCCTGAGAGTGGCAGTTTGAGAGTGAAATTCTGAGAGTGACAGTTTGAGAGTGAAATTCTGAGAGTGACAGTTTGAAAGTGACGTTCTAATAGTGAATGTTTAAGAGTGAATCTCTAGGATTGACACTTTCGGTGCGCAATCCTATGAATGGGATTCAAAAATAGTTTTCTAAGAGGGACTGTAGAGTTAAAATTAAAACCGTTATTGTCATTTTAAAAATGAAATTCTCCAAGTCAAAAATCAGTCAAAAATTGCAAGTTTAAAAACCATGCATATTTGTCGACACACGCGTTGCAAAAAGCATTTTTACTTAGTAAAAATTCGATGAATGAAGGAAAGCGACCGAACAAGTACAAACGCATGTCAAACGCTCCTGACAATGTAAGCGTTCGCTATAAAGATGAATGACTATTTTTGGTAGCCTGTCGAATTCTTTTGAAAGTTCCTTTTCGCCTCTTCTCTCTTCTCCGTTATACCGGAACAACGGGTAGACAGAGATTCCCAGCTTTAGTCACAGAAAAATCAATGACAGACACATTTAACAGCTTTGCTTGGCCATATTCTAACTGCATCTGCAGACTCTCGAAGTTATATGGATGAGGTACAGCTGTTGTGTTCTGTCGTGAGACTGTCGTTCGCAATGTGTTTCTGCCCCCCAGATTGCATCCCATGCACCCGCCCCCATGACTGCTGACTGCATATTTGTCGTCTGCTGCATGTCCCTGTCTTTTACACATCCACACGAGCTGTGCAACCGGAGGAACTAGCAGCAGAGCCTCTATTGATTTGAATATTTTTCTATCTGTCTGTCCGTCTGTCCCCGCTGGCTGCTACACAGGAGGAAGGCGGGCAGCTGACAGCTTAAGCTATGCCCCATCATCCCCCCAGCCTCCTCCAAGTCGATCTGCTATACCTATAGCCGCCCCAATCAAATCCCAAGCTTTGCTTTGGCATGCCAGGGCATGACCCTGGCATGACCGTGGTGTCCTGCCGCAACCCCTGGAAATGCCGCGAACTTTTGCATACCTGAACAGCCTTTTCCTTCAGGTTCAGGCCATACCTCAGGACTGTGCAAAAGGATTTGTTACTCCACCCACGCGAAAGATCTTCTTTTTGGACGATTTTTGATTGGTTTATTTTTCCTTTTTTCCGTGGCCTTGAATGCAGGGCGATCTCGAGCGAGAATATGGAGTGAAAAACCTTGTATAACATCCTCATTTTTAGGGCACCATTACTCCATTAGGCTTACTCCAGCCTTCCATTGACTGAGGCTTGCTCAAAGTGTAGTTGCTCAATGGGAGTTGCTGAGAAGCCATGGCTCAATATGGGAGTTGCTGAGATGCCAAGGCTCAATAGGGAGTTGCTGAGATGCCATGGCTCAATGGGGAGTTGCTGAGATGCCAATTGGCTCAATGGGGGGAGTTGCTGAGATGTCATGGCTCAATGGGGAGTTGCTGAGATGTCATAGCTCAATGAGGAGTTGCTCCAGAGATGCCATGGCTCATTGGGGATTTGCTGAAAGCTGTCCTTGAGACCTACATGTAGCCAAGAAATCAATTTTGTTGATGTTGTTGTTGCAGTTGTTTCCGTTATTTTTGTGTAATTTTTTTGTTTTTATTGCTGTTGCGTAGGCGGATTGAGATTCTCCCGTTGAGCCTGAGGAGGGAAAGGTCCAGGCGTCATCCCGAGGGCGGGGACGGTTAGTCCAGCGTCATCCCAGCCAATTCCCGGATTTCCCGCGGGTTCTCCGTATCGGCTGTTTTTTGTTTTAGGCATTCCAGATTTTCATGCAATAAGATCGCTTTGGCTCTAATGCACGGTTGTTGCCGCAGGTAGCTAGTGTAGTACGGATATATTCGGGATTTATTAAACTTGGGTGTGGAAATTTCGACAATTTTCCATCCTTACCACAGCTTTCTTTCACCCCGGAATGCGGTCATCTCCCCATCTGTCATCCGTCAGGGACTTCGAGATTACTCAGATTGGAAACCGCGTTAGAATTGTGAATCGATCTTTTAAAAAAGTCAATAATATTAAAAAAACGAAACAACAAACAAGCATTGATTGTTTTAAAATTATACACTGTAAACTAAGTAAATTTCGTGAATTGGTGGATTAATTCACTTTTATTAAATATTTGGTATTTATTAGACTTCTGCTCAACTTATAAATTAGAAATTAGAAAAAAGTCATTATAATTACGTTACAATTTTATAGATTAAAATTTACATCAAACAAGAAAAAAATCTGCATACAGCTGAACAAAAAATTAGCTTTGAATCTTTATTTCTAATATTTTTCTATTAATTACACGTATGAATAATTTTTGTAGCCTTGTAACCGATCGAGTTATAATTTTCGCTTTTTTATGTCATTGATAACTAATGCCAAGTTTCAAGTCCAGGTGTCTATATAGCCTAGACGTCCATGCAGTAATTCTGGGGCCACGCAAGAACATCTGTATCTAACGGTATGCCTTGGCACTTGAAGCCTAGTGCGCATTCCAATGTATCATTCGGTCGTAAAAACATCGTTCCCTATTTTACGACCCTCCAAGGCGAACCCGCAGCAAGTAGTATCTGTATGTATATAATAACCCATTTCCAAAGTTCGCCAAAGCACTAAAATCCAAAGATTTTGGCATCAGCGCGAGATTGCGCGGATCTGAAATTTTAAGCGCATAAAGTAGTTTATGTTTTTTTTTAATGGCATCCCTCCCTGTCAAAGCGCATTGCGCTCGTATATGTACATAAAAATGTGTACACTCGCAATCGTAGAATGGCATTTGAAAGTTTTCGCTGAGGTGAATTTTTTTTGAGATGAATAAACAAGGTGAATTTTTTGGAGGCCGTTTTAATTGTTTGTAGCTTCTTTGTAACAGTTTTGAAGTTTAAAACAAAATTAAATTAAATAGAATTAAGTAATTATTAACAGCCATTCGATCCTTAATAATGATGTGGTATTATATATAGTTACTGCGAGCGTATATTATTTGGAATGACATATTTAATGTCCTACTGACATGCATACATGTAGTAGATGCAATTATTTCAGGAAGAGATAATACTTTGCTATATAAGAAAGTATAATTTGGGTTTCACTCAAATCGCTACTGGATGACACAGTTATGAAAATTTCGCGAGTTTCACAAAACAAATTTATTTTAACAGTTGTCTTTTGAACTTTGTTTTAATCCAATCAAACTTTTGAACATTTTCAATTAAGTCACAGTTTTTCCATTGCGGTCAAAAATTTTCTAAAAATATTTAGCCTTCATAAGTTTTCCAAGAAACTATTGTCCCATCCACGTGATCCGCGTACTTCTAGTTGTCTTTGACTGCTGCACCAGCTATCCGGCTAAGAATCAGGCATCAATTTCCGCCCAAAGGAATGCAGAAAAGAACTTTAGTCAAAGTGCTGATCCTAGAAAGCCATCACACGTGATTTTACTATAGCTAGGGCTAAAAATACTTTTTTTCTGTTCGTTAATCCCGCTTTTGACAGGCAAGTGAAAGATATATCTGCGCTTGCCTGTTAAAATTGATTTGAATTCAAATCAATTTTAACAAATCGCGTTTTTGCAGAGCTTCGGTTTATCATATTTTATAGAAGAGAAACCTGCATTTATGCAGTGTCCACAATGCAGCTTTCTACTTAGGATCGAAAGCTCCGTAATCTGGTCGCTGATATTTGGAATTGGATACAACACGCCATCGCTCTGACTAACTCAGATCATTTAAACAAAAAGCACTTATTCAACTCAGATTTTAGGAGATTTCTTAGACTTTATTTTAATATTTGTATCCTAAAGCTAAACCTCCAAGTATAATTTTAACCATTAGAATATTATTATATTGGCATCATTTTATTAGTAGTACGTTGTGGCGGCCAGACTGGTGCACGGTCGAGAGCGGGGCCCGCCTGTGCACAGGCCCCTGCACGCCTGGCTGCTGGGGAGTTTTGCCCAGCCAGCCAGTTCGCTCTGACTCACACCTCCCTATTCTCTCAAGTATAAAGACTATGCTTAAACAAATATACACAAGATCTTTTGCTCGCTTGCTGTTGCTGCTTTTCAAGCTTCCACTCGCAAGCCGCTTCATTGGTGAGCCCTACGCAGCCATTTCGTGCAATGGCCCAACACACCGACTCTGCTGTGTCCCTGAAGCTGCCCACGTTTTGGGCGGCCCAGCCTCGAGCCTGGTTCATCCAGGCCGAAGCTCAGTTCACCCTGAGAGGCATCACTCAGGACGAGACCAAGTACGCCCATCTGGTCGCAGCTCTTGACCAGCAGACAGCAGAGTGCCTACTCGATGTGCTCGAGGCTCCTCCGGAGGCGAACAAGTACGCTCAGCTAAAGGAGCGCCTCAACAGCACTTTCGATTTGACTCCTCAGCAGCGGGCGAGTCGCCTGCTCAGCATGTCCGGCCTCGGCGACCGGCGGCCTTCCGAGCTGATGGACGAGATGCTTGCCCTGCTGGGGAACCACCGCCCCTGCCTGCTATTCGAGGAGCTGTTCCGCCAGCAGCTGCCACCGGAAGTACGCATGGCCATGACAACCGTCAGTTTCGCGGACCCCCGGGCAGCAGCGCAGCAGGCGGACAAGCTCTGGGCCAGCCGGCCGCAGCTGGTGGCGGCCTCCGTCCAGCAGCCGGCGGTAGAGCTGGCCCAGCAAGCCCAGCCGGCGGTCTCTGCGGCCAGCAGGGGCGCCAGACAGAGACGGCCCCAGCAGCACCGCCAGGACGACGGCCTGTGTTTCTTTCACCGTCGTTTCGGTGCGAAAGCCCGCCGCTGTGAACTCCCGTGCAGCTTCCAGGGAAACGGGCAGGCCGGCCGTCAGTGAACAGCTCGACAGCCGGCAACAGCAGCAGCCTGCTCCTCATCCCGGATGTGCAGACGGGCCGGCGTTTCCTGGTCGACACCGGCGCCGAGGTCAGCATTTTCCCCGTCGCTGGTTCCGACGCCCGCCTGCACTCGCCAGGCCCGCCGCTTTTCGCAGCCAACGGCAGCCTCATCCGAACCTTCGGCACCCGCCAGCTCACGTTGGACCTCGGCATCCGGCGCTGCTCCTGGCCGTTCCTTCTGGCCGAGGTCTCCCGCCCGCTGATCGGCGCCGACTTTCTGCGGCACCACGGCCTGCTGGTGGACCTGCCGCACCGGCGCCTCGACGCCCGCTCGCTCGCCAGCGTGCACCTGCTGGATGGCGCGGGGCCCGGACTGCAACTCGCCGCAGCCGCTGCTGCGGACCCGTACAGCCAGCTGTTGGCCGAGTTCCCCGCCCTCACCGAGCCCAGTTTCCAGCGGGCTGAGCCACGACACGGGGTGGAGCACCACATCCCGACGCAGGGCCCGCCGGTCCATGCCCGCCCTCGCCGCCTGCCGCCAGACAAGCTGGCGGTGGCCAAGGAAGAGTTCCGGCTCCTGGAGCAGCTCGGAATCGTTCGTCAGTCCAACAGCCCTTGGTCCTCGCCGTTGCATATGGTCCCAAAAGCCTCCGGTGGCTGGCGGCCCTGCGGCGATTTCAGGCGGCTAAACGACGCCACGGTGCCCGACCGCTACCCGGTGCCGCACATCCAGGACTTCTCAGTGCGCCTAGCCGGCTGCTCGGTTTTCTCCAAGATCGACCTGGTTTGTGGCTACCACCAGGTGCCCGTGGCCGCAGCCGACGTGCCCAAGACCGCCGTCACCACCCCGTTCGGCCTCTTTGAGTTTCTGCGAATGCCATTCGGTCTCAAGAATGCCGCCCAGGCCTTCCAGCGGTTAGTGGACTCCATCTGCCAAGACCTGGACTTTGTCTTCGCCTACATCGACGACTTCCTGGTCGCTAGCCACAGCCCGCAAAAGCACCTGGAGCACCTGCGGACGCTTTTCCAGCGCCTGGCGGACAACGGCCTTATCGTCAACCCGGCCAAGTGCGAGTTCGGCCGCAGCGAGATCGACTTCCTCGGCCACCGGATCAGCGCCCAGGGAGCCGTGCCGCTGCCCGCCAAAGTCGACGCCATCGCCAGATTCGCACCGCCAGCCACCGTCAAGGGCCTGCAGGAGTTCGCCGGCATGGTGAATTTCTACCACCGCTTCGTGCCGCGCGCCGCCCAGCTGCTGCGCCCCATCCATGCGGCCACGGCCGGCAAGGAGAAGTTCGTCCGGTGGACGCCCGAGCTGACCGCCGCTTTCGATGGAGCGAAGCGGGCGCTGGCCTCCGCCGCCATGCTGGCAAATCCGCGGCCAGACGCGCCCATCGCCCTCACCGTCGACGCCTCCGATACCGCGGTCGGGGCAGCGCTCGAGCAGCGGGTTGGCAGCGCCTGGCAGCCGCTCGCCTTCTTCAGCCGGCAGCTGCGCCCGCCCGAGCAGAAGTACAGCGCGTTCGACCGCGAGCTGCTCGCCCTGTACCTGGCGGTCCGGCACTTTCGCTATTTTCTGGAGGGCCGCACGTTCACCGCTTTCACGGACCACAAGCCGCTGGTCGCCGCCATGTCCAAGATGTCCGATCCGTGGTTCGCCCGACAGCAGCGCCACCTGGTCCACGTGTCCGAGTTCACCACGGACATCCAGCACGTGGCGGGCAAAGACAACTCGGTCGCAGACGCGCTGTCCCGCTGCACGGTCTCTTCCGTGCAGCCCCGGCTGCTCCCCGGCGTGGATTTCGCGTCCATGGCCCAGGCGCAGGCGGCCGATACGGCCAGTCAGGAGGACGCCAGCCTCCAGCTTGAGCCGCTGCAGCTCAGCCCCGGTGTCGCTCTGCTCTGCGACATCTCCACAGGCCGGCCGCGCCCGTTGGTGCCGCCGAATTTCAGACGCCCTGTCTTCGACGCCATCCGCGGCCTCGCCCACCCGTCCGTCCGCAGCACGCGGCGCCTCGTGGCCGCCAAGTTCGTGTGGGCCGGCATGAACAAGGACGTTAGCCGGTGGGTCCGGTCCTGTGTTGCCTGCCAGACGACCAAGGCGCACCGGCACGTCGCCGCCCCGGTTGACAACATCCGCGTCCCGGACCAGCGCTTCGCCCACGTGCACGTCGATCTGGTGGGGCCGCTGCCGCCTTCGCAAGGCTTCACGCACCTGCTGACTATCGTGGACCGTTTCACCCGGTGGCCGGAGGCGATCCCGATGACCGACACCTCCGCGGCCGGGTGCGCCTCCGCCTTCATCGCCCACTGGATCGCCAGGTTTGGAGTGCCAAGCGACATCACCTCGGACCGCGGCTCGCAGTTCACGTCGCTGCTGTGGTCCAACGTCTCACGGCTGCAGCTCCACCGGACAACGGCTTTCCATCCGCAGGCGAACGGGCTGGTCGAGCGTTTCCACCGGCAGCTGAAGTCCTCCCTCATGGCGCGACTGGCCGGACCAGCCTGGGTCAGCGAGCTGCCCTGGGTGCTGCTCGGCATCCGGACGGCCCCCAAGGAGGACCTGCCGGCATCGTCGGCCGAGCTGGTCTACGGAGCGCCCCTCTGCGTGCCTGGCGAGTGCCTGCAGCCCAGTACGCCGGCCGGCGTCCACAACCAGTTCCTGGCCCGGCTCCGCGGCGCCGTCCAGGCATTCCGGCCGACGCCTACGTCCCGTCACGGCAGCCGCTCCACAGCTTAGCCGGCCGCCCTCGACGCCTGCCAGTTCGTTTTCGTCCGGCGCGCCGGCCACCGCCCTCCGCTGCAGCGACTTTACGACGGCCCGTTCAAGGTCTTCGAGCGGAACGCCAAAGCTTTCCTGCTGGACCTGGGCACTCGACGCGACCGAGTGTCAGTGGAGAGACTGAAGCCAGCCGTCATCGACGCGGTCGACCCGTTCCCGACGCCGGCCCTGCGACCGAGAGGCAGCCCGCCGCGGCTGCCCGCTGAGCCGCCCCCAGCGCACTCTGCCGCCGAGCCCGTCTCTTCAGCTGGCGACATTCCGCCGGCCCAACGCACTGCTGCTTTCCCCAGCCGCCGACTGCCACCCCGCCGGTGCCGTCCGAGCCCGGCGGCCTTGGCCGAATAGCTCGGTGCTGGGGGGGGGGAGCTCTGTGGCGGCCAATGGTGCACGGTCAAGAGCGGGGCCCGCCTGTGCACAGGCCCCTGCACGCCTGGCTGCTGGGGAGTTTTGCCCAGCCAGCCAGTTCGCTCTGACTCACACCTCCCTATTCTCTCAAGTACGAGTATAAAGACTATGCTTAAACAAATATACACAAGATCTTTTGCTCGCTTGCTGCTTTTCAAGCTTCCACTCGCAAGCCGCTTCAACGTACTATATGCAAGATAGGCTATCACGATGGACTGAACAATCTATCTATGAATACAAATATAGAGACCTGAAGAGATTTTGAAATCTCAGGAGAAATCAGGGCGGACACCTGAAAAGTCAGGTGATAACAATGACCTCAGGTACATGCAAGAGAGACATGAAGGTTCATAAGAATACAGGGGATATTTAGGAGGATAACAAAGACGTAAAGTTTGTTCAGAAATAACAGGGGCCTGAAGATTGAGAGGATAAGTGAGGTCGGGAAATGCAGAGGTTAACAGAGGCCTGAAAGTGCAGGAGACAACAGAGATCTGAAATTTCAAGCATTAACAGTAGAACTACCAAGAGGGGGGGGGAAAAATTTCCCCCCCCTGACAATTTTTTTTGCTGCGCCGGAACGGAGCAACGCAGGCACACGAAATTCAAGAACACGGGCTAACTTCTTGTTGCGCACCTTCTCAAACAAGAATCAAGTCGCCAACCCTCCGGACCGTCGAGATATTCGACGATTCTGCCAGAAGGTCGGATTTTTCCCATAAGCGCTAGTGTATTCAGTACACCCCTGTGCGCCAATTAGCACTGAGCCTCAGTGCAGCCTTGCCAAGTCTCCAAATTTCATCAGCACGTCGACCAAATGTGTCTGCATCAGCTCTGACTTCGTTGGTTACTGGCCCTCACCGAGACGGAGCTTCTAGACCTTCAACAGGTGGCACCAGGTGACTATGAACACCTTGATGCGAATTTCTCGAGTTTCACCGATCAAGCCTCGACAGTAGGCAAGCCTCAACTGCCGGACACCCTCAGCTAGTCTCCTGAGCATTCCGTCATCATCCCGACACCGTCGGCTCCTTCAACAGGTGGCATCAGGTGACTATGGACGTCCTTTTGCAACTATGTCAGGTCTTTCTTATCAAGCTTCAATAATGAGCAAACCTCAACCGACGGACATTGTCAGCTAGTCTCTCAAGCATTCCGTCATCATCCCGACGCCGTCGGCTCCTTCAACAGATGACACCAAGTGACTATGGACACCCTGATGCGAATTTCTCTAGTTTCGCCGATCAAGCCTCGACAGTAGGCAAGCCTCAACTGCTCGACACCTTCAGCTAGTCTCCTAAGCATTCCGTCATCATCCCGACGCCGTCGGCTCCTTCAACAGATGACACCAAGTGACTATGGACACCCTGATGCGAATTTCTCTAGTTTCGCCGATCAAGCCTCGACAGTAGGCAAGCCTCAACTGCTCGACACCTTCAGCTAGTCTCCTAAGCATTCCGTCATCATCCCGACGCCGTCGGCTCCTTCAACAGATGACACCAAGTGACTATGGACACCCTGATGCGAATTTCTCTAGTTTCGCCGATCAAGCCTCGACAGTAGGCAAGCCTCAACTGCTCGACACCTTCAGCTAGTCTCCTAAGCATTCCGTCATCATCCCGACGCCGTCGGCTCCTTCAACAGATGACACCAAGTGACTATGGACACCCTGATGCGAATTTCTCTAGTTCCGCCGATCAAGCCTCGACAGTAGGCAAGCCTCAACTGCTGGACACCTTCAGCTAGTCTCCTAAGCATTCCGTCATCATCCCGACACCGTCGGCACCTTCAACAGGTGGCATCAGGTGACTATGGACGTCCTTTTGCAACTATGTCAGGTCTTTCTTATCAAGCTTCAATAATGAGCAAACCTCAACCGACGGACATTGTCAGCTAGTCTCTCGAGCATTCCGTCATCATCCCGACGCCGTCAGCTCCTTCAGCAGATTACACCAGGGACTATGGACAGCCTGATAAGAATTTCTCTAGTTTTGCCGATCAAGCCTCGATAGTGGGCAAAAATCAACTGCTGGACATCCTCAGCTAGTCAGTCAAGCATTTAGCCATCACCCTGACGCCGTCGGCACCTTCAACAGGTGGCGACTTGATTCTTGTTTGAGAAGGTGCGCAACAAGAAGTTAGCCCGTGTTCTTGAATTTCGTGTGCCTGCGTTGCTCCGTTCCGGCGCAGCAAAAAAAATTGTCAGGGGGGGGGAAATTTTTCCCCCCCTCTTGGTAGTTCGACGGGCGGAAAAATGGCTTGGTATTCCTACTGTTAATAGAGACATACATGTAGAGGTTCAAGGGAGATACATACAAATACTGTTATAGGTATTAAAATCAAAACGGAATTTATTAAAACAAATACATGCATGTATTACCTGCTAATAATTTGATGCCAATTATTATTTGGATTCATTGAGTAAAGAATCTACATGCAATACTTAACAAAAACATATTACACTGCAAGTACTTTAAATACGAGAGTTCAAGTGAGTTGCTAGCCCATTATTCAACTCAGTTGCATACTATAAAATCTAACATTGTTGTTGTTTTATCGCGGAAGCAACTTTAGAAAGCTATGTGAAAATATCCAGTATGAGTATTATAATTCCATGAATTGAAAAAATAGCTATGGTCCAATATTATCCATTATCAAGCCGCGCACAAAAGGCAAAATGATGGAAGACATTTTAAAATAAATGACTGTCTTTTAGAAAATTAATTCGCCGAATTTTTCCGAGTATCAGTCAGTTTGGTTTAACAGACGGACGGCAGCAAATACGAGACAGAAAAATTAAACAAATGTACTGCTGCCGTCGAACTACTAAGATTAATACATTATGCGAATTTAAAAAAACCCGCTAAGTATTTTTGTTAAAAAAGACTTAAAAACAAGGACTCTTTAGACTTGGTTTAACAAAATTGCTTGCGAGAATAGTTTCTTACTAAATCCTAATGGCGACAGCACTGCATTGGGTCTAAAGCAGACAATTTGATAATGAGAGAATTGCAGCATTTTTAGTAGTTAAAAATCTTACACTTCTCTCGATTGTCGGGTGGTCAACTGACCTCTCTAGAAGACCCCACTGAGCCTGCAAAATTGATGGGGTCTGCTGAATCTGGTTTATCGACCCTAATTTTGCTTACAGTTTTTAAACAAGCAAAAACGCAGAACTAAAATAATCAATATCGTCAAGGCTACTCAAAATCTACTCAGTCTTTTTGTCCTCACTTGCCGCTAGCGCAGACCCAACAGTCGTAGACGCTTTGGCCCCAGTCTGCGAATCAACCTTCGATCTGGGCGGAGCCGGCAGCACAAAAGTGGCCGCCAATGCAACAAACACAACAATGTGTCCGGTCCACATCATTGTGCCATGGTAGTAGGACAATACCAAGTTGAGGTGCAGCAGAGTGAACGGCACCACAATGTAAGCCAGGATTAGTTGCGTACAGAACCAAGTGATAACGTGGTACAATAGCAGCTGATTGGCTGCCAAAAATCGCGGTCTGAAAATCCTGCGAATCCGTCTGGCGGCAACCGTGGTCGGCACAGCGAACAGGAATGTGAAATAATAGCCGGGATAAAATCCATGCCACATTGCCGACAATACAAATGTGCCAATCATTTTAAACTTTGGCGGCAGTCGACTGTAAGCTAGCAGTCTTAACCACGCGTTCGTTGAAGTGTTCCACGCGTCGATGTAGGACCGCATCGATGTGGCCGTTTCGAGACCCATGATGCTGACATTTTTTATGCCGGTCCAGTCCTCTTTCTGTCGGTCGTAGCCGTACCCAGCAGCCAGTTGAATACAGCTGCCCAGATTCCAGGCGAAATAGTACTTCAATCTAGCCACCATCATCACCAGGTAGGTTAGAAATACGCGAACTAGGAATGGCCGTTGTTGAGCATAGCCCAACAGCGTGTCTGGCTGCCACCTTGGCGCCAGCACAAGCATCAAAGAAACCAGCACCAGAGTCAGTAGCATGTGCCGCACTAGAGCTCTCTTGCGTCCTCTGGCTTTGAAATTGAGCGGCTGCTCCTCCATGAAGTGAATGTACTCAGAGTAGAAGGAAATCGGGCCAACAACAACTCCGTGAAAGAAGAACACAAATGAAGCCAACTGAAGCAGGGTTGGCTTCTTCTCGACCATGAGTCTTTGATTCTCCTCTGGCAGTCGGTCGCGATCTTTGCGCGAATAGTCGTGCAAGCTGAAGGCCAGTGCAGTCAGCTTCTGGGTGCTGATCATCACGGGCGCGGTGAAGTCCACGGTGCCCAGATCCTTCTGCATAATTCGTTTCACCTGCACAGGTTATGGGGAGGTTCCGGAGTGGGTTTTCGTCCAACTGCATCAAAACGTTTTACAGGTTCAAAGAAAAGAAAATCCAAGCAAATACTTCTGAAGTCAAAGGACCTAACACTTTGATTCGATATGGCCTTTAAAAATTCGAAGTTCATGCCTAGGAGCAAGCAGTTCAATACTGAATGGGAGAATCAAGCTATTGAATACTTGCTTTTCATTGTCTATGGCCCATCAGGGGGTCTGTGGAGCAGTCAATCTGGGAATTTCGGAGCGCAATTAATCCTTTCCACTGCTGTGCCAGCCTCAGACCATAGACAATAGCAGACGTCATCAGACAAACAAACGGCAGACAAGGAATTTTAGCGAGAAGCCGAGAGCAGTGACGCAAAGTTTTGCTACATGTACAACTCAAGATGCCACAGAATATTGCAAGATAAGCAACGGAAAGTGCACGACCGGATTGTCGCTGCGATCGAAATTAATTGCCAATTTTAATTTCGTTATACAATCTGTTTGCAGACGTTGTTTCAGCAAATACAGGAGGATTTTACTGTGGCAAGCATTGGTTGCGCGATTGAAATTCTAAAATTGGCTGCTCCACAAACCCTCTGTTGGACTATAGACAGTGAAATTAAGCAAGTCTTTAATAGAGCTCTTGATTTTCCCGCTGAGGATCAAATTTCGTGTTCCTTATGCTCAATTGGCTTGAAAAATGCTATATTGCGACTATCATTAATGCAAGAAAATTCCTGGCTCAGTGAGTGCTTTAGCATAGATGCCATTTGAAAAGTCTATGGCCATTATAGCTTTTTGCGATTGAATTCAGCCAAACTGCAAAACCTTTAAGCCCATGAGATTTTGCCTTCACTTCGGCGGCTTCTACCATAGACTATTTAGGACACACCGGCTAGCTGTGTGAGAAAATCACTGACTGGAAGGTCTTGGCTGAAAGGTTTTTTCAGTTTGGTGAATTCATTTACAAAAGCGGGACAGCTAGCCGGTGTGTCCTAAAAAGTCTATGGTAAAAACAGCTGAAGTGAAGGAAAAATCTCCATTGGCTGAAAGGTTTTAAAGTTTGGCTAAATTCAATCGCGAAAAGCTATATTTCTCCTGATTTGTCGATTTAGGTTCAACAACTCAATTTTCAGGATATTTCGGTATTTCCGAGGAGTTCGCGGTTTGAAAATTTTCTGAACTTCAAAAAATAGTTAGAATTTGCAATTTTGTTCCTTAGACTGGATAATGGCACCTGTTTCCTCTGACAATTGCAGTCAATTTTTGTTTGTTCCAGCGTAGCTAACAGTGAATGGTGCTTTCTCGAACTCATACCGGAAGAACACAATAAATTTAACCTTCTTAGACGAATTGGACATCAATAATAAATGATTTAACTGCAAAAAGCCTATTGTCTAGGTAGTCCCGTCATTGTTCTCTCATGGCTACATATTGTAGGCCAGCACGGTGATGTTGACTTTATTTAGAAATTAAAAGAAAATTAAAATTTGGGAGCTTTGAAATTAGAGAAACGCTACTACTTAAGAAGCCTGAAGGTCATACTCATGTGATGCCTAGATTCGAGGTGGCGGTATTGGGTTCGGGGTTCCCAAAGGAATGTTTAGGATTGGGTATTCGGGATGAACCCCGAACCCCGAAAAAAGGAACTAATCTTCGAAACTATTATTCGCACTTATAGTAGCTATAGTTTATAAGCTCAATGTTCCATCCAGAGTGAGTTTTTTAAGGTAATATAGATCAGATTACATAAATTCATGGCTCTCTAAATTTGTTAATAAAAGTGCACAAAACAGGTTACCTGCAGGTAGCACAGAATAGCCATGGAATCGATGAGTATGAGCATAGCAGCGGAGCGCGAGTCTCGAACAGTGCTCAGAATCAGCCAAGCCAGACCGACTTGAAGGATGATATAGAGCACATTGGAGCCAAAGATCACCGATAGGAATAAAATGCCAAGAACTGCGGCGATCCGATGCAGCGCATCGGTGCTTAGTAACTGACGATTCTTAGCCACGTAGAATCCGGCAGCGCATACGATTGACAGCGAGTGCACCAAAACGAATAAAAGTTCACCTCGGTCGAGACTGATCAAACCAAATATCACCTGCTTGCCGTCGTCCAGTTGCTGTTGCTGAGCCATAAGTGTTTATAGTTGATCTGTAAAAATGTGCAAGCAATTCAGTGTCTATCAATCATCCGCGATGATATGGGTCGATTCTATTTCTATCATTAGTTCGTGCTATCTCTGAAATGAAAAGTAGCTAGCGCACCCTGACGTCCTAAGACCTTAGTTACACTCTTCTCTGCATGCACAATGTCTGATACATAATCGGAGGAAGGCTTCGGTCTGGGCTGGGCTATAAAAGGGGGTTACGGAACTGCCAACACAAGCCAAGCCCCGCAGAGCATGTGGACTGCAGAGTGTACACTCTCCACTCTCTTCATTCTTGAAAAGACGAGAAAATTGCCTCTCCCTCAGTGGGTAACCTCCCCCCCACTCTCTCTTACCAATAGCTATAGGCTTAACAGATTTTGTGCATTGAAATATTTAGGGGGGACGGACGGAAGGGGGTACGGCTGGCAACGCGCTTCTGTGCCTGTACGTACCCCGCCGCGTCCTCTGGGTCGTCTTCAGTTCGGCACTCGCACAAGCTGTGTGAGTCATTGTATAGCTTTGCACACGCACACACAATTACCCCACATTTGGTTATCAAAATATATGCCTGTCTGTCTCTGTCTTATACCTTTGAATTTCTATTTTAGTCAACAGAGAGAATTCACTAATAGGAATTTCTCATTGTCATCATCATGCGTATGCTGCACTACACTGCGAACTCTCCACACGCCATATTACTGTTGCGATGCGAGTTGAGCGAATTCAGTAAAACTTAGCTCTCTCACTTGAGAGCTCGATCTCAATACGATATACTCGTATTTCTTGGGTTAGGTATACCATAGACAATATACGACAATATAACAGTTACTAGCTAAAGTCCAATCCAATGGGACCAGTTTCTGTTCTTTCTCAACAACAGTCAAAAGTTCCACCTGCCAAGCAAATATATTTTTATTCACCACTTACTGTGCATTTTAAATGAGAATTTTTCTCTCTACCTACGCGTGATTTGTACATGTGGAACTATTGACTGTTGCTGAGTATTTGTACCGTGTTTTATAGCGTTCAGCTCTGGTTATTAAAAATTTGGACAGCAGATCTATTGTTGGTGTCACTGTAGTCTATGGTTGGTGTCAGTGTCACTGTAGTCTATGGTTGGTGTCAGTGTCACTGTAGTCTATGTCTATGGTTAGCGTGTTGTCTATGGTTGGTCTCACTGCAGTCTACATGTATATGGTTGGTGTCACTGCTGTCCATGGTTGGTGTAGTCTATGGTTGGTGTAGTCTATGGTTGGTGTCACTGTAATCTATGATTGGTGTCACTGCAGTCTATGGCTGATAAAACTGTAATCTATGGTTGCAGGCGCCACTGTAAAACTAATCCATGGTTGGCGTCACTGCAATCTATATGGTTGGTATCTATGTAACAACTAATACTGATCACATAACCAAACTTTCATCATGCAGCCGTCGACATGTGGTCAGCCGGAGCTGTAATATTCTTCGTAGCAACCGGTTATTCACCTTTCGCACCGGCCATGCACGAACCCAAAGAGGTGGTCTACTCTCGCGTAGCAACCGTCGGCTGCGACTGGTCTCTGCTAGCTGGCCACGAGTCCGAGTCTCTTGTACAGCAGCTGCTAGTTAAAGAGGCCGACCGGAGGTTGAAAGCCGAGAAAGCGCTCAAGCACGATTTCCTGCGACAAAGGCCGATTAATAAAGTTGAAACTGATTGAGAGAGATCAACTCCCGCCAGGTAATGTATAGTTTAGCTAGATTTTTTGAAGTCGAAAGACACAGAGAAGACTATACTCTTGTTTTTGCTTTTATCTGGAATTTTATACACTTCAGATCCAGCATTTTTCCAGTGCTTACTAAGGAGATTAGGGTGCCATATGTCTTAATCTCTTATCTCTTGCTTGGGGTGTGTCTACTTAACTCTCTCTCTCTCTCTCTCTCTCTCGCTCTCTCTATACTGGCATGGCGTGCACAAAATAAACCTATTGGAATTTGAAAGCGAGGCGCCGCTGGCATGCTATTGAAAGATCGAATATCTGAGTATATTATCATAAAACCTAGTATGGTGTGGTCTTGTCCGCTTAAGTATACTTGTACATGGTATGGCTCGGTTTGTTTGCACTTAAAAGTTTGCGCGTGACCGAAGCAGCTGCAAAAATAAGAGGGTGTGAGAGCTACAGTGGAAGACTTGCAAGAGTCAATTTTGCTTGCAAGCGATTTGGCTTCCCATTGTAAAATCACACTTTCTGTCTGGTACGTACATGTCATAGGCCGGTGCTCCTGTCTCTTGGTGGGCGCCCCTGTCTCTTGGTGGGCGCCCCTGTCTCTTGGTGGGCACCTCTGTCTCTTGGTGGGCGCCCCTGTCTCTTGGTAGGCGCCCCTGTCTCTTGGTGGGCGCCCCTGTCTCTTGGGTGGGTGCCAATGTCTCTTGTGGGCGCCTGTCTCTTGGTGGGCGCCCCTGTCTCTTGGGTGGGTGCCAATGTCTCTTGGGTAGGTGCCAATGTCTCTTGGTGGTCGCCCCTGTCTCTTGGTTGGGCAACAATGTCTCTTGGTGGGTGCCCTATCTATTGGTGGGTGCCCCCGTCTCTTGGTCTTGGGTGGGTGCCTTGTCTCTTGGTGGGCGCCAATGTCTCTTGGGTGGGTGCCTTGTCTCTTGGGTGGGTGCCTTGTCTCTTGGTGGGCGCCATATCTCTTAGATTGGCGCCCCTGTCTCTTGATGGGCGCCCCTGTCTCTTGGTGGGCGCCAATGTCTCTTGGGTGGGTGCCTTGTCTCTTGGTGGGCGCCCCATCTCTTAGATTGGCGCCCCTGTCTCTTGATGGGCGCCCCTGTCTCTTGGTTGGGCAACAATGTCTCTCGGTGGGCGCCCCTATCTATTGGTGGGTGCCCCCGTCTCTTGGGTGTGCACCAATGTCTCTTGGTGAGCGCCCTTGTCTCTTGATGGGCACTAATGTCTCTTGGCTGGGTGCCTTGTCTCTTGGTGGGCGCCCCTGTCTTTTGGGTGGGCGCCACTGTCTGTTAGGTGAGTGCTACTGTTTTTTAGGTGGGCGCCACTGTCTCTTGGTGAGCGGCCCTTAATTCCGTGTCTCTTAGGCCTGTGGTTTCCACGTCCAAGAGGTTGCATGAGCTCTCGTCATACGTCGAGCTTGGTTTGTCTCTCGTCTCGTCGTGCTTTAGTTTTAGGAGGAACGCAGTTTTTGTGGGGAGATTTGAGGGTCCCTAGTCCTCTAGATCCATAATTATAGCTAGCTACATTACATGTATACAACAACAACAACACAACAACAACAAAATACATTGTCAGCCAGTCAAGCGTGGGACAATGTCACATGGCACGTTTAAAGGCCTGGGCGCGAACGTAGGCCGCACCGCCGGTAGTGTCCGGGGCACCAGCATCAGCCAGCAGGCAGTCGACGAAACGCCAATATTACATGTATACAAAAGTATACTATATCTCCGGCTCATTGTTAGTGGTACGAGTATCTATAGCTCCTTTACTTCTGCACTTTAATTCTGTCGTTACTGCATGGCTATAATCAATGCTCACACACAGTGGCAAAGAGGCTATAACCACGCATACATTTATAGGTAGCTATGTATATAGTATTGTTTTTGACAATCTAAATGATAATTTGGACATTAAAAATGAGAAACGCATACAGCGAGCTGCAGCAGCTTGCTGGCAAACTGGTATTGGCCATAGAGTCCGTGGACAATCTAATCGATGAAAAGCCATTCTAAATGAGAATTTGGACATTCAAAATATACCTTTTTGCGATCTAGTTTGCCAAAACTGCAATCAATTTTGCCCGCGGAAAAATATCACTTATAATTTTGCTGTCTAGGCCAAGTTTGCTCAGTCATGACCAGAGTTTCAGCCACAGACAACTCTTTGAAAACTGCAATCAATTTTGCCAAAACTGCAATCCATTTTGCCCGCGGAAAAATATCACTTATAATTTTGCTGTCTAGGCCAAGTTTGCTCAGTCATGACCAGAGTTTCAGCCACAGACAACTCTTTGAAAACTGCAATCAATTTTGCCAAAACTGCGACCCAGTTTGCCCATAGCAAGCCAAGAAGAATTTTTATTGAGAATCAATTCGGAAGTGTGACGAAAAAAACTGTAACAGTGAACAATAAACAGCGAGTTTATAATGGTAGACGTAGGCACAAATGCTCTCAATCATTGCATTGTTAAGGGACCTCCGCTTGGCACCTCCGCGAGGCAGAGGCTCTATACGATCGGTTGCGTTGAATTGTCCAACTATGTAAGTCAAGGTTCTTCGTGAGATGCCCAACAGCCTACCGAAATCTTGCCAGTCCTCTCCATCCTGATATGCTTGAATCAATCGCTGCCGGTCCTTCGCTGAATTCCTGTGTTATAAGGTCCACGCTGGGCCATTCTTTGATCTTGCTATGTATGTCTGTGGTGTTTTCTTTGCTATGGGCAAACTAGGTGGCAGTTTTGGCAAAATTGATTGCAGTTTTGGCAAACTAAATCGCAAAAAGGTATAATAAAAAGCCATTTTAAGTGATAATTTTAGCTGCCAAATGTTTTCAACAGATTGTTTGAATTTTTAACTGATTAACGGAACAATAACTCAACAAAAAGTCAATGTCGAGTGATTAAAAGTCAGAAGAACAAAAGACAACAAAGGATGGCAGCATTGGCAGCTGCAGCACCCTTGCTGCCTCTTTGATGGATTGCCCAGCGTTGATGGCATCGATCAGGCAACGGCGATCTGCTTCACTTGTTTGAGGCGGCATTCTGCTGCTGCGGTGTGTCCGTTAAGCCAGGGCCCTGTGACACAAATTGCATCTCCCACAGTTAAGTCGTTCGAACTGCGGGCGTAGTGTGAATTGCTTCACTTGGGACTGAGATCTGTAAAAATTTGACCACTGGTTTCGTGTTTTAAAGTGTACATATTAAATTAATCAATAAACGAAAACAAAATTAAAAAGATAGAAAGATTTTTCATTCATTATTTCGTTTCAGATCTCAAATCACGGATGCGAGCACACCTTGGACGAAAAAAAGTGCATAGATTACGAGTCGAATTATATATAATTTAACACCCGCAAAAAGCTGTTAATAATTGCAGCCATACTGATCTTCCTTTTCTGCTATAAAATTTAACTTTATTTTGATAACCCCTGATATCGGCGTTTAATTTAAACAGAAAATTAATTATTATTTATGCATCTATTATATTATTTATGCATTATTTTTGTTCAGTTACATCAGCATGCATGTGTATTTTCTACCGAAATTGACAACCGATCGCGAGGACCCCTAGCTGGAACTGCATTTGGCCGAGAGTCAGTATCATGTGCAGCAATCCGACTTCGTTGATGGTCGACCGATATGGTTGTTGGTGGTCACCGACGTCGGATTGCTGTCGCGGGTATGGATCGAAAGAGATGCAGAGGTCCGCGGGGCCTCTGCATTGGCTTGATGCCGATGCGAAAAAAGATTATTCGGTTATAGTTCAATTTTTTTCTGTGCTGCATATATTTATATAGTGTACATAAAATGATTGTATAGTAGATAACGTTTTTTATTGTTTTTAATTTTTGTCAGTTTGTATTTTTACCTTTCCTGTCCAACTGAAAATGTAAATGATAGCTACATAGCGTATAGGCAAGTCACCTATTGGGTCTTAAACTTGGTATTTCTCACTGCACGCAGAGTTTTGTACTTAGCTAGTAGCTAGTGCACATGTACAGCATCGTTAAGTTAGACAAAGTTTAACCCAAAAGCTTGCAACTAAAAGTAATAACAACAATAAACGAAATTTAAGTCTCTTAATTTCACACTGAGCCATCAATCCGAATCCACTAGCCATAGTCATTTTGCGTGATCACGGACGGATTGCACATGAACCAATTGTTATTCCGATTGGCGAAATATCAAACCTTATGCCGAGGATATTGTTAGTTCAGGCTTACTTTCTATCCCATATAATTAATTTTTTACAAACCTAGCATGCTGAACGACAGCCTGATCTCATAGAATTGTCTTTACTCTTACCTTTTACTCTTTCTGGTCAAGTCAATTTGCTTTTTTGCCTTTTTTAAAACCTTCGCTATACAATTTAATAAACTATTTATCAAGGATCACTAGAAGTTACCGTTGTATCAGGAAGTAACACTCGCTTTTTATGGTAACTTTTTGTAGGCTAAAATTCGCCTAAATATCCATTAGCGAGATAGGAAACCTAAATTTTAATCCTAAGCACATGAAACTACATGTAATAACACATGTTCGGTCCGAGGTGGCTTAATCAGTTTATCGACTTAAATTCAGTAACTGCTACTAGTGACTGAACTAAAAAGGCGCAAAATTATAGCCTCCTTATTTATTAAATGTATTTTTTCTATAGTCGGCTTTTTCTCGTTCAAGGATTGTACTGTGGCTGTGGTAAAACCCCCATTTCTATACAGTGCACCTCGCTAATGCATTTTTAAGCAACACAAGAACGTGGTTGTCCTGACACAACGGAGTTAATGTTAGTGGTCCCTGCTAGCTATTGAAGTTTCGCTACCATATGCAAAAAGTTTACGAGTGAAAGAATGTTTCACAAAAAATGTGGAGTAATCATTACCCCGAAAGTTTAGCATGTCATCTGACCATTTGATATTTTATATTTTGTATCAGGTTCACACGCCAATGTGCTGAGAGAACTATTTTTGTTTTACATTGTTAAAGACAGACTAAATAAACCTATACTCATGAACAACTTAGTAGAATCATTATTTTCATAGATTAGCGATGTAAACAGAGTACACACATTTGCAGAAAGAAACTCAACACAACAGAATATTCATCTTTTTTAATTAATTCCTTGTACATAAAATATTGCATGAAGGAACACGAGACTGTTCAAAGTTAGCCCAATACACTAGTCATGACAAAGAAAAAACAGACTCGAAATATGGCAAGGGAGGGACTTTACTAGACACAATTAATCAGCAACTCTGGATTGCCTTTTGAAAAAGTTCAGAGACAACGCTCACCATAACCCCATGACGCAAGCTACCTGCTTAAAGCTAGCTATCGCCGACGAATACCAGACCCAAAATATTAGAATTGATATAAAAGTCCGTTACACGTAGCAGTAGATGGATCTTCTTAGCATCACAATCAGATACAAGAAGTGCAAATTGCCAAGAATGGAAATGTACCTAAACTCACTAGTCTAAAAAGCTGTTCAACGAAACAATGATGAAGCAGTATCTTTCTCAATGCAAAAGTTTTTGTCCACAAGTGTTGCCTCAGTTTCAAACGAGTATAGTTTGTCTCAGCTGCTGGTCATTGACCAAACGTTCAGCTTCACTGATTGACCCAAACTCCCGGTCGAGTCAATCTTGCGTTAAAACGGATCGAACCACTCAGATCCGCTATATAGTGATCAGTGAATGCTGAGCGATGTACGGAGCGTGGTGTTTACTGTCACAGCTCAGACAACAGATAAAATTGAACCAGTTTAAACAGCCGTCAATTAAAACGAACTCAAGTGGTTGATTTATTTTAGAATCTGGTTCATAGGCGATGACAAGACACGGCTGAGAATTGAAAAAGGATCTGCAATTCAGGAGACTCTGTCTTGATCACCTTGTCCTGAGAATCCACATAAAAGTCGTGTGTTGTTGCAGCTGATGAGATTAAGCGGGGTGAACCCTGCAAAACTTAAATCTCCCTTTTGAGCTCATAAATTCGCTTACCAATGCAATCCTTGTCTGCAGACTCGCACAACTGCATCACTTCAGTCATATGCCTGTCAATGAGTATCTTTAGGCCTCTCTAATACTTCCGCTGCCCAGCCACGCAATCTTCGTCAGCTGTGTTATTATTCAGTTCGTAGACTCTCCTGGCGTCATCATTGGCTTCCGCTGCCGCACATGCAGTCTCATACTAGTCCAGTGCAGCGAGGTCTCCCAGCTTCTGCAGTGCGCTGTCGTGTTTGACAATCAATAGGTTTGTCACAGGCTCTTACCATGTACATTATTCTGAGAATAGGTGTTGTCAGCGCTCAATTTGACGCCGCAGCCGCTATGTTTTGTCACCCTAAAGCAAAATTTTAGATTTCCATAATGGGTCACAAGGTGGAGTGGGGGGGGGGACAAAATATTGCCATGCCCTCCATAGCTTTTACTGGGGCGGTGACGACGCCCCTGGTCACAGCCGTCTTCCAGTTGTTCAGCGAGTCCACAGCTGACTCCAGTCCATGCAATTGCACTGCGTTCTGAGTTCGCAACTATTTCTAAATAGTTTGCAAAGGAAATTATTAGAAAGTCATGAAGGCGAAATATTATTTTTTAACCACTAAAGCCGAGAGTGCTAAACGCCGGATAACATCCTTCTTTGTATTTTAGAGTTTTGGAGCACAAAAAGTCAATATTATTTATATTTCAATCTTATTTCGAATGTTAGCATTGAATAAATGGTATTGATAAACTTTAAAAAAACGTTTCTACGCTCGTAAAATCACAAAATACTTTAAAAAGGAGAAGACACGTTTGTGTTAAAAATCTTCTGGAATATTAAAGAATACAACCAGGGCTGTCGAATCAAATTGTTTGCTGGTAAACATCAGATTATAAACAACACTGAATTGAAAGCATCTGCAAAGAACGATAAAGATTAATAATCAAATTATTTATTGCAATATACTCGTAAATTTAAGCTACTTAGGGGAAAACTGTAACTGTAAAAATCTGCAAGGCACAAATTCAGACGATTTTACACAATAGTTAGCACAAAATCAAGTGCATATTCGCCGACAAGCAAATCGGTACAAAATATTCAGGGTCAGTCTCATAGCATGGTGGATTTTAGTTAGCAGCTCGAAATTATACAGAACCAATAAAGCGCCTTCGAGAAGGTCCAAATACCCGAATTAACCCTAAATGGTAAAATGGATTTTCCATAGGTGGCTAAACTATTTTCGGTAACGCATAGTTTACAGGAATCTTGACACTTTCAGCACATTTCTCACGACGAGGCACTTGCTTACGATAAGCTAAAAGGTAAATTTACTATTAATACTATCAAACATTAAAGTAAATTATAAATTCGTTCTTGAGCAGTGTATATAGCACCTGGAGTAGAAAAACAATTATGAAGTAAAAACATGGTCACTGATTTATATTTGTCAATGAGCACGGTTCAAAAATCGGTAAATAAATAAAATCAATTCAGACTGGGAGCGTTAACTTTGAAGATGCTGACAGCATTTCCACCCTTTTGACAAATTGCAAGCATTGGCACGTCGGCGTCAAGTACATCAAGGCCGTAAGGATCGGCCATGGCAGTAGAATCGTCTGGCATTCCAACGGTTTGCAGAACTTCTCCATCTTGTTTAAATACTCGAACCAGATTCTTAATGCTTTGACTAACAAATATGAGACCTGACTGGTGAGCAACAACATCAGCAGGGGTCGGAAGTTCATATGTTGCGATAAGCCGTCCGCTAATAGTGCAAATTTTGAGTACATGATTTGCATTCCAATCTGTCACCAGGATTGAGTTGCCAAGTGGTGATAAACCTTCATAAATCACACCTGCACACTCAGAATACATTCCTGCCAGATTAATTTTGCTTATGAACCGGGTATCACTTTTCGACCAACATAAAATACTGATGCTCTTTTGCTCCAAGAGGTAAATTTTTTCGCTGCAACCGCCAATCGCTAAAAACTTGTAGTCCGAATCGCTCGATTTTATAACATTTCGAATGTAACCATTTAAATCTGCAACAGTTACGCGGTCGGGCTGTCCCAGAAACAGCGCTTGGCGTTTGCTGTCGCAATGAATTCCAATAGAACGTATTGACCAATCAATGTCGCAGTTGACAGTAAGCCTAACAGATCCATCGAGCGAACACAAAAGGATATGGTCTTTCTTTGAGTCCACATGGAACATTACAAAAACGCACTTTGCTGGAACTTCTGCACCGCTGCCTGAAGAAGAGCCTACTTTTACTAATCGACCTGCTGAATCAGAAGTAAAACCTTCCGTGTTTGTGCAGGCAGCGACCCACTGAGGCTTGCCATCGAGCTCCAGAATCTCAGAGTGAAGCTCGCAGATCTCTTTCTCAATTACAGTTGTGTTAGCGACCTCGCAGCGCTGCACCACTTCTCTCATTTGCCTGTCAACCAGCAGAAGCAAGTCTCGCAGACTGCCGCTCACATCACCTACAATTCTCCGAGCATCATCAATGCCCTCTGCAGTCTCTTCTGCATCAGCCTCTTCCAGCTTGTCTTCCAAGTCAGTGCATTTCAGCTCCATCTCAGAGCTGAGTTCAAAAACTTTTCTCAAGTCGTTGGCGCTCTCAGCTGCATCAACTGCGCTATCGTACTCCTGCAGCACAGAAAACTCAGTCAAATTTTCTAGAGCACCGTCGTGTCTCTCAGTCAGTCGTGTTGTCACTGATGTTCTCCACTTTGTCAACAAGTCGAAAGCTTCATCAAGCAGGTCGTCAGCAGCCTGAAGCTCGGCAGCCAGGGTCTGCTGGTAAGTTCTTAGCTGGTCTCTCTTAGCTTTCATAGGCGCCAGTTTGTTTTGCACAGATCTCTGCAGCTCTCGCACTTTTTGTCTGTCCTGATCAAGGTGCTTCTGGCACAGAGGCTGGGGGATGCGACCACCGCAACCCGAGACGGGGGCGCCGCAGCCTCTGATGAAGCACGCATCGGAAGTCGAGGCCTCAGACATGGGAGCGCAACTGCAAGTTGAGATGCACAATAGTTAACTGCATGTGGTGTGTATATATTTAACAATGTAAATGCACCACGTCTACGAGTGTATAGATTTGATTACGATTATGTCGTTGGGTTTTCATCATCAATGCTTTGAGTTAAATATCTCCGGAAAAAATATGAACCATAAAACACATCAAACAAAAAGTTAAGTTCGGTAAATGCGAGCTACATAATAAAGAAGGCCATATGCTATCTATCAAAACCGGAGGAGCATTGAAGCTACTGGATACGAATAACCAATAAAGACGCTAAACTCGTGTAAATGTAAGTGGTTTTGTATCAATCAAGGTTTCAACGTACTATATTTCACTGCAAAAAAAGTTTTCGGTTGGTAAGAAACAGTAATACAAATACAAGAAAGTAATATAAATATACCGTTATAATATTTATTTCGTACAGATCATACAAAAAACGCGAGACAGTTTGTTGCCCAAAAACCGATTGCTGAGAAAATTCACAATCCGTTGCAACAAAAGTAGCTTTAAAGTTGACAGTCGAAAAAAATCGCTGTAAAATTGACATCGCAAAGTAAGAAAAAAGCACCTGTTAAATACCTGGTAAATTCTTTGAATGACGTAGCATATGGATGTACAATCATAAGAACACAGCCAATGAAGTAGTAATCGAGTTTTTATAATATGTACTAAGGAAGTATTGCAATGTAAGTACATACAAAATTTAAGTCTAGAGTTGACTGAAAACAGTAAAAAAAGCTTGCTGAGAGTTTTGTCCTTCAGTTTTTTTTTCAAGCCGCCACCACCCAGAGGTAAACGCCACTGTATTTTTGTAAAGCTAAGTTTATACTTAAAATCGATATCTAGTTGTGCCTTCTTATGCACTACTTATGTCACTATATTATTATGATACATCATAATACTGCAGAAAAACTGCAGACTTGAAATGGCAACTGACGAATTTTAGGCACAGAACCAGCAACTCCAGATTCGCTTTTGACGAGGGTCAATTAAACAGGTTTGTCTAGTTTTCACTGCGGCAGCGCAGCCTCTGATGTAGCAAGCAATTCATCCTGGTTGCCGAAAGTTGACTGAAATAAAAAAAATCGGCTGGGTGTATACGTGACGGTTATTGAATATTACCTACCTACTTATGAATATTATGTGATACTATGAATATTATTATATAGGTAATACTATGAATATTACCTACTGAATATTACCTACCTACTCATTGAATATTACCTATATATATCAAAGAATATAAAATCTATGGTCTAAATGAAAATAAACAACGCTCTTAAATCTGAGTGCCAGGCATGGAGGAAAGAATAGAATGGAGTGCTAATCTGAGCCAGCTATTTTCGTCCCACTCGATCTTCACCTTTAGTATCCCTTCCCCCCCGTTCCTTCCTATTGGCTCGTGACTGCCATAGACAAAGTCGTTTCGTTTTCGCCCCCCTCTGAAAGGTATGTCCCAGCATAGTACGAGCTCACATCAAAATATGCTTACAGCCAATGGGAGCCATAGTGCCAGTTCGTTCGGTCGGAATGAGAAGAACTTTAAATAATTGATTGCATATTTATTCCTAGCGATAGCACCAAAAGTATTTGTTTCATATATTTTTAGTTTACGGACTAAAGCCAAAGCTCAGGCGGAACGCGAAAATCGTTAAAAATCTACGTCGGCATTATACATAAACTATAAATATCATCTGGTCTGAAGTTGCCAACCACTGTGCGAAGAGAGTTTAAGTTAGAGGCGTCTTTGGTCTCTACCGTAGACGATTCTGAGAAAGGGAAATTGATTTGGTCGCCTGCACTTGGAGCTGAGCGCAAAGTGAATTAGCAAAAACTAAATAAAATCAGTAGAAGTGCCTGGAGTAAAAAAACCCATAAAGATACTCGTATAACGGTGTAAACAATCGCTTGTTCCAGCAAAGTCTTAATTTAACAATCTTAGACTTGGAGCTTTGCTTTGTTAATCAAAATTAACAATCAATAAGAAGTAGTCCAAATCTGATCTGTCGTGAAAAAACAACTCAAAACATCAGTACCGTTTTGAGTTTTGGAAAGATCTACCAATAGTTACTGTAAAAAAGATAATAATTCAATTAGGCACGCGGGTTAAGTCTAAGAAGAACGTGATAAAAATGTTTTCTATTAAAAATAAAGCACATAGCAATAACATCACCAGTTTCAGCTATTGGCAGAAACAAATTCAAACTACTATAAGTAATACAAACAGGAGCGCACACGTAAAATCAACAAAATATATTCAAAAGGTAATTTGGAATTTATCGGAATTATTTTGTTAACAAGATGACGGCAATATTAAAGATCAGTAAGATTCACAAAAAAGTGATTTAACTATCAGGAGGGACATTGGGTCAATTAGACGCAACAAATCGTGAAAATGCTGACAGCCTTGCGTTTTTCTTGACAGACGGCTAGCATCGGAGGGTCGCCTTCCACGACTGCGAGGCCATATGGGTCAAACTTGTAACCACTATCAGTGCTACCAGAACCTTCTTCATGATCTTTGCTACTATTGCTACTGTCTTCTTCTTCTTCAGTCCTTTTCTCGCCTCGCGGCGTGGACGCTCTGCCGCCGACTCACTGGCAGGTCTTTCGATGTCTGGCCATGTTCGTGCGGGCCAGCATCCTCCCGCAGTCCGGGCACGGAGCTCTGGCGCTCTTGTAGATCCGCGCCGTAATCCCCGTCGTCATCTTGCTACTGTCATCTCCTTCACTTTCGTTCTCGTCATCTTCAGAAGCGAATTGAAGAGTCTGCAAAATGGTTCCGTCATTCAACAGGACATAAACTGAATCGGACAGACTCCGGCTAACAAAGACCAATCCGGATGAATGAACCGCAACATCGGCAGGAAATTCGAAATCGGCGGGCTCGCTCAAATCAGTGGGATACGATACTACGAGTTGGTGACTCACAATGCAAATCTTATGCAGCTGATCTGAAGCCCAATCGGTCATTAAAATGAAGTGGCCAAAAGCAGACAGACCTTCATAAAGTACACCGCTATTAGTTGGGTAGTACTTCGATACGTCAATGACAGACTGCAATTGCTCGCCATCCTTTGCCAGACAAAAAATGCTGGAATTTTTCTGCTCCAAAAGAAACAATTTGTCCGAATTTCCGGTCATACCGACGAATTTGCATTCAGAAAGACCTAAGCTTTGGGCGTAGACGGCATGAGTTATAGAGCCACTCAGATCTGCCACAGTCACAACGCTAGACTGTGCGATATACAAACTTTGCCTATCGCTGTCACACTGAAGTCCAACAGCTTCCACAGACCAATCGATAGCACAGTTGACAGCTAGTCGCAATGTTCCATCAATTGATGTGGCAAGAATATGGTCCATACCAGAGTTAACATGAAAAACTACAAACAAGCACTGAGATGTAAGGCTAATAGGCTTACTAACGACAGTTGATGCCTTCACCAAGTTGCCTTCTGAGTTTCCAACGTATCCGTTGGTGTTGCTGCAAACTGCAATCCATTGTGGCGCACCTTCAAGCTCTAGAATTTCGCAATGAAGCTGACACAGCTCTTTCTCTTCCGTTTGGCTCGGAGTCTCTTTTGTTTCGCAGAGTCTTGAAATTTCTTTCATTTTCACTTCATTTAGCAAGCGAAGATCCCTCAAGCCACCGCTAACATCGCCAACAACTCTGGCATCGCAATTTACTTTCTCGTTGGCTTCAAGCTTCTCTTCTAGGTCAGTGCACTTTAGCTCCATTTCAGAAGTGAGTTCAAACACCTTTCTAGTGTTTTCATCACCCTCCGCTGCAGCAATTGCACTCTCATATTCCTGCAGCATTGAAAACTCTCCTAAATTTTGCAAAGCATTGTCGTGCCTTTCAGTCAACAGAGTAGTGACAGCTGACCTCCGCTTTACCCACGAGTCCAAAGCTTCATCAAACAGATCCTCTACAGCCTGCAGCTCAACAGCCAGAGTTTGCTGACGAATCCTAATCTTGTCCCGCTCGGCAAGCATCGGCTCTAACCTAGCCTTCATCGAAATTCGTAATTCTCTAACTTTCTCTCTGTCCTGGGCCAGGTGCCTTTCACAGAGTGGCTGAGGAATCCGACCACCAAAACCGGATGCGGGGTTGACGCAACCTCGAATGAAGCACTGGTCGGAAGCAGATTGCTCAGACATAGATGCAGCATGAATTCAATATTGGTGGTATTCAGTTTAACGTAAATTCTTGTTGCGGAGAAATATTGTTTTCAGATGAGATAGTGGCAGAAATTATCCAATTCTGAACACTCCAGTTACAATAACTCCTCTTAAAAGTACGTATCTAACGAGGCGAAAGAGTCTAAGGTAATCGCGTCTCGCTTCACAATCCATCACGAACAAACGATTTGGCGCTTGTAAATAAAAAAAATTACCGGTGCAATTCTGCGGCTTTGCATATTCCAAAAAATGTCTTTGAAACGAAAGGTTGTAAAAAGGGACAAATAGTAGAGCGACTATTTGGGCTATTGAGTTCGTTTGAAGTTCGTTTGAATCTCTAACGACAATGACATGCTTTATATTAGAGCTCGCTACATAATTAGAAACTAAACAAATCAAATGCAATTCTTTTAATGTCCAAAATAAATTAAAACTTTGGCATATATTTTTTGTTTAAAACAAAAAAGACAAACGGTACAGCTGTAAGAATTTAGCTATAAAGACACGGCGACGCCAAGTGGATTTACAATTGCCAGTAATTCCTAAAGAGGGGTTTATTAAGCTCTTCGGTTTGACAGAAACTACGTGTTAAAGCTTTAAAATAATAATAATTAATAAACAAGTTTTCACTGAAATGCCACTGCAATGTACTAGCATATTACTGCCACAGCAAAGTAGAAACTAAATTTTCATTCAGTTGCAAATTATACAGACTTCCATAGTAATATGCAGACTTAGACAGACATGTAAAAATGCTTAAGTCTTGGATTCAGGTTTGAGTGCCATTGCATTTCTCTTAAAAAATTATAGTGCATGTAATTTATTGTAGATTTCTTATTCTTTAGTTATGCTGGAGTCAATAATGAAAAAACGGAGATTTTTTATTTGAAGCGTAAAATCAAAGCAAAGTAAAATGACAGTTCACTGCATAAATAACAATGATACTTGAATAAAAACTACCTGAACTTTTAATTTAGCTTACAAACAAAATTGTAAAAGTAAGTAATTCAACCTAAAATTAACAATAATATGAGAAAATGCAAGTCAAATTTAACTTGAGAATGGAAAAAAAACGTGTAGGCCGAATACAACGAACCAAAACCTCGAATTATGGAAAAAATAAAAAGCTAATGCGTGCAAAAACCTGGAACCAAAAAACAACTATATAATTTGACTTGTAAGACGCGTCGGTCAGTCGTCGCACAATGTATAGAAATCACTCGCAGTCAATGCGAATGCGGTAAACGCTGATGCTATTTCCTATTCGCTGGGACACTAGTAGCAAATCGGGTTTGCCATCAACGATGGTAAGCCGGCACGGCTTGTTCATGGGCTCATTAATTGGGCCAAAAATACTGATTGTTCCGAGGCTCTGCAACAGAAACCCGTCGTTTCTTAGGACGCGCACCATATGCTTTGAACGCTCGCTGACAAATATGAGGCCAGAGCGGTGAGCCGCAACACCGGACGGGTCTGCGATGGTTTTTAGCGCGGTTTCTTTGCTTGGATACGATACGATTACATGACCGCTCGCGATGCAGACTTTATGTAGCAACTTAGCGTTCCAATCGGTCAGTAGCAAGGCGTTGTCTAGCACAGCCATGCTCTCAATGTGAGTACCATAGTGAGAAATACCTTTGATTGAAATAACGGACTGGACCCTACCACTGCCTTTGTCGATGCAAAACACTTGCTTGCTCTGCTCACACTGCTGTAAAGCAAATATCTTGTCCGTATTGCAGGTCATCCCGATTAGCTGGCACTGCTGGCCAAAGTTGCTAGAGTCAACGAAACGCATCGCTTTACCGCTAAGATCTGTCATCCGTACTGAATCGGACTGAGCAACAAAGAGAGCCTGCCGTTTGCTATCGCAGCAAAGTCCGACAATTGGCTTGGACCAGTCGATATTGCTGTACACTTTTAGTCGGATAGATCCATCTATTGAGCATGCCGAAAAATGATCAACTTTTGATGTTGAATGGAATGCAACAAAAATGCACGGCTCAGGAATGGGAACAACAATGTCATCTGCAGCCGGATCCGCCTTGATAACTCGATTCAATGTGTCAGCGGTGAAACCTTTCGTATTGCTGCAAGATGTCACGTGAGTAGGAGAGCCCTCTAGATTAGCAATTTTGCACTGGAACTCACAGATGGAAGTCTCTTTAGAGGGCATACCTCCAGGCTCGCAAAGCTGCATCGTGTAACTCATTTGTCGGCTAATTGACAGCTGCAGATCTCTAAGGCTACCGCTAATGTCACCAACGATTCTCTGAGCACAGTTTTGGTTATTATTGTCGAGCTCAATTTGCTCTTCCAGGTCGCTAGATTCAAGATCCATCGCGGCAGTTAGGTCAAAAACTTTCCTAACGTCATTGTTATTCTCAGCTTCAGTGACGGCGCTTTTAAACTGTTGCAGTATGGAGAACTTGCTCAGCTTCTGCAGCACACTGTTGTGCTTTGTAGTTAGTCGGTCTAGAATAACAGTTTTCCACTTTGTCAGCAAAGCCAATACAGACTCGAACAGTTCCTCGGACTCTTCCAGTTCTGCAGCAAGGGCCTGTTGCTGCAATCGAAGAACGTTTCTGTGAGCCAGGAAAGTTTTCAGCTTATTAAGCACAGATTTGTGAAACTCTTGCACTCTCTGCTTGTCCTGTTCAAGATGCCTCTCACACAACGGATGCGGTATTCTTGCGCCAGTGCCCGAGACGGGAGCGACGCAGCCTCGGATGTAGCATTCTGGATCTGTGCCGCTCATTTTGCTGCAAGATACATGCAAATGCAATGTATTGATTGACAAGATAATAATATATATCAGGCATTTATCTAAGATGAGATAGGTAACCTAATTAGCTGAATGTACCAGCATCTAAATTTTACAGTTTTTTGTGATTGAAGAAAAAAATTAAATAAAAAATATTTTACTCTATCTACCATCTGACCTCACAAACTTACATACGTCACAGGACCTAGATAAACACGAAAAAATAAAGGATACAAAAATGACTCATTTGAGTGTTTTACACTCATTGTAATAGAAACTCCTGCGATCAAGAAACATGATTGTATAAATTATTAAAGATCCACATTAAAATAAAGCCACCAATATTTTCGAGAAAAGATTTGTATCCTTAATTTTGAGGCATTTAAATAATCAAAAGACATAAGAAGTATACGAGATGCCGAATAAACGTCAAAAATGAATTTCAATCGAAAACAAAATCATGCAATCGCGTAAAAGTTGCTATTCAATAAAAATAGCGGCAATTTATTAAAAGTAACTTGTTAATATACGGACTCAATCGGTACATGCCTATCGACTATATTCCTAGAACTGTTCCGGCAACACGAGCACGCTGCCGTAACTCACTACGTACCGTCGTTACTCGATACTCACATTGCCGGCCGTGGCGCGTTTCAACTTATTAACTTTAATTTTATTAATGATCCAACATTGTAAACAGCCTAATGACAACAGAATGACAGTTGAATAATTAGTTATTTCAACACATTTGACGCAATGTTATGCTTCTTTCCGTGGCTTGTAAATGACGTCATGGACCATAGAACATTGCTTCGTTACAACGCACAGGTGATAACTGATAACGCAATTATGTTATAATTGCATATCTTTTTTTAATTTGTATGAATAAATCAAGTCTTAAGGCTTTTTGCTTTAAAGAAAAACTTTTTGTGCAACTCGCCGCCGCATAACCGATTATGATTTTGAGTAATCTGTAACTGTACAAACTTAAAGTATAGTTATGCTTTTGCACTCTGAATTTGTAGTACGGGTCAAAATTGTCACTCAAGCAGAAGTGTTTTTTGTTAAATTGTTTATTTATATTTAGTTTTTAGTTAAAATATTGTTAAAAGCAACACTCTGTTATTGCTATTATTAAGTAAACAGTTATATAGATAACAGTTGTGAAACGGTTAGTTTTTTGCATTTCGCATAGGACTTGCAGCAGTATATAAACCGTAACAGTTATTCTCTACTCCTAAAAAACAAGTCCAAGATGTATAAACACAAAACGAAATTCCTTATATACGTAAGTAAATCGTTTTGTTTTAACTGGGGTTCTAAAGTGCTGGTGTCTCGAAGCTTGCTGTAATATACAGAAATAAAAATAAGTACAACGTTCTGAGAGCCAGTATTTTTGTAGAAATTTCTCACTTTTTCTTCAAATTTCGAAACTTCAATTTCTATTTGTCAACCTGGAAACACAGCTATCCTAGGACTATCAATTTATTGAAATCTAAAAAGAAATAAAAAACGATTTGTTTGCGAAATCTGCAATTAAAGAAACGATTGAGATCAAAATGTCATTCCTATTAGTGCAAATTTATATTTATTAAATCGAATATGCACGGAAAATGATCAATATCTGCAAACATCTGCCGGAATGTCAACTATGTTGTGACAGGCTATGCTCATTATTTACTAGTAAAAGCACAGCGGCAGCTGTAGTATATCAGCAAGCACAGCCTTTTGAGGAATTAAAACAGTCAATATAGCTTTGAAAACATGGAAATCGATTCCAGCATCACTAATAATTTGAAGTAGAGAAACAAAGGCGAAAAAGCGATGTAAATTTAATCCAAACGCAGAACTGAGCAAAGCATATTAGGAAATTATAGAGAAACATTCAATCTCAGCTTGATAATATAGCACGGTTAAAAGTTACAACTACTCAAAACACGTGGAACTATAATTTTATTATGAAACATACAAAAATGAAAATGCTGCTTGCCTAATTCGTTCACTCATCTCGACAATCATGCAGTAGCTACCACAGATACTAGAACAACTAGATTTGTCGCTCGCAATCGCAATTTATGTTGTGAATAAGTCTACTTGTTTTCAGTAGTTTGTCTGCGCAGTTTCTTTTAAATTAAATGTGGCAGCTGACACCGGGGTTTGCCGCCTCAGGAGCATATTGGGTGAATAATGAACAAAAAGCATTAAACTCGATGTACACAAGTGAACGCAAGACGGACAAAACTCTGCCTAGGGAGCAGGCTCAATCTAGCTCAGCCAATGAGGGAGCAGTAAGGAGGGAGGGCAAAGTCAGAAGGACGAAACTCAGCCTAGGGGTAGGCCCAATCTGGATCAGCCAATGAGAGAGCAGTAAGGAGAGAGGGCAAAGTCAGACGGACGAAACTCAGCCTAGGGGTAGGCCCAATCTGGATCAACCAATGAGAGAGCAGTAAGGAGAGAGGGTAAGGAGGCTTGCTATGCACACTGAAATTTGGAGTGCTAAATAAATCCTTGTTAAATATTTTCAAGCCTAAAGCGGTCTATAAAACAGGATGAAGATGCTAATTTAATCGATCTACTTGTAGAAACCAGAGGCCACCGTTGCAGCTTAAAAACTTAATATCAAGTAAAGCACAGCATTTTTGTGAGTGACAGATCTTTTTTTAGTATATGTGCTAGTTACATATACATGTATTAACAGTAACAATGATTAATCAAAGACAAAGCAAATCAACAATTTGCTATGAAATAGAAATGAAAAATGGTGCCAAAAATGAGTGAACATATCTACATGAACTACAGAGACAGAAGAGAACTTAGAATACCTAAGCAAGAGATCAGTTTCAATAGTGTTAAAAATGACTTAGTACATTTTGCGCTTGCTAAAGAAAATATACATCCAAAAATTATTCCGAGTAGTAACGGTCAAAATAATAGTAGAAAACAAAGGGTATATTAGTTACAAAGACTAGTTGGCAGTCTAAAGATGATATCAAGGAAGTCAACACGGGGTTCCAGATACACAGCCAGAAAATGTCTTCACACTTACTACATACTTCACAGGAATTTAATAAACATGTAAGGCATACGAGCCCATAATTTTCGATAAATATGAAACTATTTAATGGAGTTCGATTAGATGTTATAAGCAAAAGATAAATATAATACACCCTGTGCTTAAGAAATTATAGCAACTGATAGGCCACTAATACTTTAAAATCTATGCGTAATTATGGCTTTTCTATTTTTCTAGATCGGATTTAGGGGGGGGGAGGGTGCGATTCCTTTGCGTTGGCGACTGAACCTTTTTACTTTCACAGAACTATTTTTAGGTAAATACGGCGCTAATCAGAGCTTTTTTTGAAAATTATCACGCATAAAAGTGGGGCAGTCACAATTTTTGATCACCGTCAATTAATGTGACCCTGCAATGTGACTGTCAAATAAATGGTTACTCACGTAAACGTCAATGTGACTGTCAAAAAATTAAACGACCGTCATTTTCACCCCTGTGCGTTAGATTAGATTGATTTAAGAAAACATATAACGGCAAAAACAAACAACTTGATATAAGTGACCTTATATTTGAAGGTCACATAAGTGACCATTTATTTGATGATCACATTAGAGGGTCACGTAGATGGTCACATTGACGATCACATAAGTAGGCGTTTATTAGACGGTCACATAAGTGACCATATATTTGACGGCCACATTGAAAGATCACTTTGACGGTCACATGCGATATCGTTGTTTGAGTGTCGAAATGTGACCGCTACACTTTTATACGGGCAGTTGAACACTCACTTTCATATCTAGGTGCTTGAACAAAACAGAAATAATAAATAATAATCCTGAGAAATCATTATTACAAACTACACAGCGCTGAGCAAGTCTACTCCAGAGCAGGAGGAAACAGGCGCTCTTCAACGTATTTCAATTGCCACACTTTCCCTGCCAATCGCTGGAATCTCTCCGGCCCCATTATGTCGCGCAGAGCGTCTTCGACGTCGTCTGGATCGCGCGAAGCGTCGTCAAGAACTTCGTAGCAACGTCGCAACAGTTGCAGACCGAGCTGTTGAAGACAGTCGCGCCTCAGCTGCACCATACGGTCGCGCATTCGTCCAGTACGGCCCAGGGTCTCCTCTTTAGACTCGATCGGTCCGCATTCGCTGTCGTCGGCTTCGTTGTCAACCTCCGTCGGGTTTGACGCTGACGCCAAGTCCGATGCCGCCGCCGCTCCAGACCTCGGCGAAGCTGCCGCAGCAGCCGCGGCCACAGTCAGAGTCTGGTTCATGTGCTCCACTAAATCGGCCATCTCCGCCGCCTGCTGCTGCTCGCGATCGCCTGAATTGCTTCGGCTGCCACCGCCGCCGCCGCCGCCGCCGCTAGAGCCGTTTCTATCGGCGGTTTTATCAGACACTGGCGATTGAGATTTCTTCTGTCTCTTCTGCCGCTTCTCTGAGGCATCCGCCTCGTGCTCGCTGCTGTCTCTGCCGGCATCGTTGCCGACTGCCGCCGCCGCTGGCACGGAAGCTTTCGGCGAATCGCGTGGCTGAAAATTAGCAAAAAAGAAATCGCTATTTATCTATTTTGGGGCTTGTAGCCTCGCGGTTAAGAGCGTCGAACTCACGACTGAAAAGGACCCACTCGGAACAGTTTGTAGTCCTTGAGCAAGGCACTTCAACTCTGCATTGCTTCAGTTCACCCAGCTGTAAAATGGGTGCCAGCATTAGCTGGGGTAATTGAAGGTGTGTGGCGACCCCCCCATCCTTGGGCTGAACAGCTGTACCCAGTCTTTAAAGTACCTAAAGCGGTACCTAGGTAAAAAAGCGCCCCAGAGTTGTTGCAGGGAACACGGGTAAAACAGGAACGACTCTAAAACGACGAGATGTCAGAGTAAAAATCGTTAAAGAGTCACTTTAAAAAGTAAATTTGAAGCGTCTGTCTGTCTGCCACTCTGAAACGACTTTGGGGCGCTTCTACACTGAATCTGGGGGCCGTATAGTCCCCCATATAGAGTTAGAACCGCATTTTGAATTTATAACAACAGCTTTATTTACTCTACTTGAGTTAGTAGAAATTTCAGCGCTAACACGATTCGCTAACTCAAACAACTTCTAATGTACAAAACTTCAAACAACTCACTGAAAGTCTCGGATTGGCCGTCTTTGGTCTCATTTGCTTCTGTTTGAGCACTAGCGACTGCAGATTAGAATACTGTTCAGAGTTGGTAAATGCTGAAATTTACAAATATGTGCCATTGAATTAGATTTTCATGCATCAGATTCTATGGAGATTTTTATGTACAGATTCTAGGGAGGTTATCATACAGATTTTAGGGAGATTTTCATGTACAGATTCTAGGGAGATTATCATGTACAGATTCAAGGGGTATACTCATGTACAGATTCAAGGGGTATAATCATGTGCAGATTCAAGGGAGATTATCATGTACAGATTCAAGGGTATAATCATGTACAGATTCAAGGGAGATTATCATGTACAGATTCAAGGGGTATACTCATGTACAGATTCAAGGGGTATAATAATGTACAGATTCTAGGGAGATTATCATGTACAGATTCAAGGGGTATACTCATGTACAGATTCAAGGGGTATAATCATGTGCAGATTCAAGGGAGATTATCATGTACAGATTCTAGGGAGATTATCATGTACAGATTCAAGGGGTATACTCATGTACAGATTCAAGGGGTATAATCATGTGCAGATTCAAGGGAGATTATCATGTACAGATTCTAGGGAGATTATCATGTACAGATTCAAGGGGTATACTCATGTACAGATTCAAGGGGTATAATAATGTACAGATTCTAGGGAGATTATCATATACAGATTCAAGGGGTATACTCATGTACAGATTCAAGGGGTATAATCATGTACAGATTTTAGGGAGATTATCATGTACAGATTCAAGGGGTATACTCATGTACAGATTCAAGGGGTATAATCATGTGCAGATTCAAGGGAGATTATCATGTACAGATTCAAGGGTATAATCATGTACAGATTCTAGGGAGATTTTCATGTACAGATTCAAGGGGTATAATCATGTACAGATTCAAGGGGTATAATCATGTACAGATTCAAGGGAGATTATCATGTACAGATTCAAGGGGTATAATCATATACAGATTCAAGGGAGATTATCATGTACAGATTCAAGGGGTATAATCATGTACAGATTCAAGGGAGATTTTCATGTACAGATTCAAGAGAGATTATCATGTACAGATTCAAGGGTATAATAATGTGCAGATTCAAGGGAGACTATCATGTAAAAAAACATGTTAAATTGCGACTCACCTGGCGAATTGAGCCCCAAATGTTCGCGACGCCTTCGACGAGCGGCCGTGTTAACTCTGGGCGAAGCTTCAACAACAGCTTTTACCGCGGATGGTGTCGCTGCTGCCGCAGCCGCAGCCGCCGCAGACTCCGGCACAGCCTCAGCCTCGAGCTCCGAAGCTACCGACGAAGATTTTGGCAACTTCGGCGCTGGCGCCGTAGTCGATGGCGCCGAGGTGCACGACGAGGAGGAATTTCGTCTAGACGATGGAGACGAAAACGGAGGCATGGAAGGTTGCGGAGCCGGCGCTGCCGATGTCGGCGGTCGAGGAGGCCGTCGGACATGCTCCTGCTGGTGCTGCTGTCGTTGAAGTTGTTGCGCCGAAGATGGCGAAGGCGGCAACGGCTGCCGGCTGGCGCTGTTTGGCGCGGTGCCAGGACGTCGCGTACTTTCTAGGAATAGTTGAATACTCCGCCGAATGAACGGATCGCGCAGGATTCGATTCACGGATGGTCGTTTCTCAGGACTGAGATTGAGCATGCTGCGCATGAGTTCAAGCAGTTCACTGCTGTACTGTGTAGGCATATCCGGTGTGCGACCTTTGAGAATCTTGTAGGACAATGAGCTGAAGTCTCTGGCGTTGAACGCGTGCTTTAGTGTGGCCATTTCGTACACGCAGCAGCCGAGAGCCCACACGTCCGACTGGGAATGGTAGGGTAGCATTTGGATTCTATTCTACCGGATATTGGAATTCCATTCTACCGGATATTGGAATTCTATTCTCTACCAGATATCGGAATTCTATTCTACCAGAAAGTGGAATTCTATTCTCTACCAGATATTGGAATTCTATTCTCTACCAGATATTGGAATTCTATTCTACCAGATATCAGACTACTATTCTACCGGATATTGGAATTCTATTCTACCGGATATTGGAATTCTATTCTACCGGATATTGGAATTCTATTCTACCGGATATCACACTACTATTCTACCGGATATTAGAATTCTAAGACTTCTCAGATTTAGTATATTAGATTGTACCATATATAAGAGTTCCATTCTACTAGATTATTAAATCAATTCTATGATCAGTCTACTAGACTTTAGAATCAAGAATAGTCCTAAACAATAAACCAGCACAAACCTTGTGATTATAGGGCTTGTTAGAGAACAGCTCCGGGCTCATATAGTATGGTGTACCAATAAGCGTCTTGGCCATATCATTGGATGAGTCCAGCACCCGAGCAATCCCAAGGTCGCCAACTTTGATAATTTTAGATCTTGTCAAAAAGATATTCTGAGTTTTTAAATCTCTGTGCAAAATGTTTCTCTCGTGCATGTATTGCAAAGCCATGGCAACCTGGACGAACCATTCCACTATTTGCCTCTCTGGCAGCGGTACACCTTTCTGCTCTTTAAGCTTCGTGTACACGTCGCCACCTTCGCAATAGGCCATCACAATGTAGAGGATACCCTCCAGTTCAAATGAGTCCCTATAGCCAACTATGTTGGGATGCTTCAACTGGGACAGCAGTTTGCACTCCTGCTCAGCACTCTTGCGCTCTTTCTGGCTAGCATTGACCAGGCTGATCTTCTTCAACACATACTGGCGCCTATCTTTCTGATGCTTGGACAGCCACACCTCTCCATAGCTGCCTTTCCCTATCTGCTTGATTAGCTGATACTCGCCAAGCATGGATTGAAGGCCTGCAAAAACAGTCGCTTGCAATTGATAGAAACTAATACTGATTTTATGGAAATCAGTTCTAGTTAGTCAAAAAATACAAATCAAATAAAATACTAATACATGTATCTCGATCCTATTGTTTACATTGCTAAGCGTCTCTAACCCAAAAGCCAGATTCATCAAATTTTAAAATTGATAGAATGGCATTTAGGATCCAACTTTAATTATTCAAAAATTCAAGTTAATTTAAATATGACCCACACAATGACAAAATACTAAATAACAGCATAATATTTATTATATGTCTATATGCCTATCAACAAAGAGGGGGTCATTTCATAAGCCAAAATTATACCATGTGTTGGACTTTGAATAAAAACAAATTTATATAGTATTATCTTATGGGTTTTATCTTGTTTATTTTTTTGAGAAATTGCTATATAAAGGGCTCAAAAGGTAGAGTTGGACAATAAGTATGCTTAAAATTGTCATTAAGAAACAAAATGGGCTCAATCAACAATTATTGTACAATTTTACCACAGTTATAACTGTTTTACATCTGTTATTTGTCTTGTTTGGCATAGTAATATACTGAATAGCATCATTGTATCATAAGTTAAGTTAGTTTTTAATCCATATGAAGTATATCAGCCTTGATTTTATCTTGCAGATAAGCAGTTTAATGAGTTTCAATCTGTTTTTAAGTATATCAACCTAAATTTTATGATTCAAAGGAGGCAATTTGGTAAGTTTAATACTGATAGCATTGATGTTATTCCCAATTGAAAGTAAGGAAAGTAGCATGTAACTCTTTTTATATAAGGCCTCAATGCAAGCCCTTGATTTAATGAATTAGACAAAATCAAAGGCCCTTTTTGATAAAGCAAAATAATATTATAACTAAAGCTTTCACCTTTCAAAGCCTTTTTATTTCCTATTGCTCTTAAGAAATAATATGAGCAAATATACCATAAACTCAATCAGGTGTTTTTGCTCTACTGTGGAACTGGACTTAAGAAATGTCTAAAAGAAAGCCAAAGGAGCAAAAAGACATTTTAGTATCAAAAATGCAAGACAAGCAGCAATTTTGAATAAATAGGTAACTGGTTGGGCTATAAAAGATTCATATTAACCTATTAGCCTATATTGACAATTTCTATAATTGCAGGAAATTATACTTTGTATATATTTAAGCACATAGCAATACAAGACTGGTGAGTATAAAAGTCCGAAACTTTTTGCTATCATGTAACAAAGGGAATTCACTAAAAACACTAAACAAGTCTGCTCAAACCTATTACTTGATTCCAATATCAATTTCTATTTTAAATAAAATACAAAAATGTGTTACAAAGGTTACAAAGGGCATAAAGATACAGAAGGATTGTAGAAGAAAGACTGTATCTCCATAGTGTTTTTAGGTATTGTGAAATTTAGGGCTTATGAAATTTAGGTCTTGTGAAATTTAGGGCTTATGAAATTTAGGTCTTGTGAAATTCTGTGCATGCCTTTTAGATGTTATGAAATTTAGGTTTTGTGAAATTTAGGTTTTGTGAAATCTGTTGCATTGCTTATTTTTGACATTGTGGAAATTAGGGTTTATGAAATATAATTCTTATGAAAGGTTCTGGTTTTGACATTGAAAATTAGGGTTTGTGAAACAATCCTTATCTGTTGAAGGTCTTGGCCTAGTGGATCCTACAAATCTTGACAAGCAACCAGAAGTCTGTGCAGTTGCAATATATAAAGCTTGTCCTGCAAACTTACAATCAAGATCCTGCCATCTTTCTGTCTTGCTATGTGACTGGTAATAAGACATGGATCTACTACCATGATCCCAAGTCAAAGGAGGAGTCAAAAAGCAGTGGCTACTAGTTGGCACACCTGCACTACTGAAAGCATGGACTGGATGCAGTACAGGCAAGAAAATGCTCAGTCTTTTGGGATGCCAAAGGTCCATTGCTGCTGGACTTTCTGCTACACAAGCAGACAGTCACAGGTACTTACTATGCCAATCTGATCACCTGTCTACACAAGGCAATCAAGGAAAATCGATGGGGAATGCTGAGCCATGGTGTTGTGTTGCAGCATAACAACGTACCTGTCACACTAGTGGGCTGGCAAAGGCAGCTGTCAATGTTGCAGGGTTCCAAGAGCTACCACACCCTGCCTATTCACCAGAACTTGCCAAGTAACTTTTACCTATTTCTGCATCCCAAGCGAGCACTTCATTGGCCGCAATCTGACATGAATAAAGCCCTGAAGGATGCTGCAACCTCTTGGTTTAAGAGGTGCTCAAAGAAGTTCCTTTAGAGCAGCATCAAAGCATTGCGATCAAGATGTCACAAGTGCATCTTGGTCAAAGGAGACTATGTAAAAAACATACATGCGCAACCTTAGGAATCACTCGGCCATTTCTATTGGCAACACACACATATAAGTTGCTATTGGCTGAGAGTAGTCACGTGACTATTATTCCTTCCAATAGCAACTTACATGTGTGTGTTGCCAATAGAAACAGCCGGGTAAATCCATAGGTTGCACCCAAGCATGTAAAAAAAGCTGATTGGATTTGCCCCAATTCTCTTTCCTTTATACCAAGGCTCAGAACTTTTTAATGCCCCTTGTATATACGAGTGTATATGGCCAAGTTATATAGTTTAGAAACTTAAATAAATTATAATATATATCAAAGGTAGGCCTTACTGCCCTAGGAATGGTCAGAAATTTTTCATAGATGATTCCCATAGGAAATGACTAAACAAAAAAATCAAATTTATTTATTTTTTGTACCTATAAAAAGATATGTCTCTGTCCCTTGTCTATTATTGATATTAGTATAAAATAAAATTGGCTGAATCTATATAACTAAATTCTAATTTAATTTATTGTTTTTTTTCACTTATTTGTTTTATTTATTTATTACCAATTTATTGCTTTATCCTCACTCCTTTATTCTTTTCCTCATTTCCTTTTCTCCACCTTCTTTTTATATTTACTATCTATCACTCCTTACCTTCTATATTTATCTATCTTTCTACCTTGTCCCTTTATTCTATTTATATTCTCCTCTATAATCCTCTTTTCCTCTCCTTTCTCACCTTCTTTGCACCTTTTTATAACCTTCCTCTATTTTCCTATCCTCTTTCACCCTCTTCTTACCCTCTCTTTATCCTTCTCTTTACTTTTAATTATTAGCTTTGGGATCCACAAACCCTCATCCATCGACAACTCAAACTCAATTGCGCAAGCAACAGGCCCTGCAGTCTCAACTCCAAGGCTTAAAGGACAGCCTCCAGCCAAAACTGGGCTCACCACATTCTCAGTCCTGTGCCATCTTATCAACAAGAAGACTTGCCAGTGTGTCAACACAGAAAGGATCAAACTTGAGAAGAAGCTCCAAAACCTTTGGCTAGAGAAGCAGCATCATGCAAGCATTTCACAAGCTATTACCAACATCTCAAGCCGGAAACTGAGTCCATCTGAACAACATGCCCTTCAATATGGCCTCCAACATCCAATCCTCCCAACTAGGCTCAACAAAATGCACATTGCCGCCGACATTGAAGCCCTTGTGTGTAAGTGCCTCTCTCACAA
>NIVC01003279.1:0-97500 GCA_002269645.1 Macrostomum lignano
ACAAGTTTCTGTAATCTGGTATATGAGCTATCATTGACACCAGAGTCTCACAAAGAGCTATGTAAATTGTCCATGCTCCTCATAGATTTCTAAAAAGCTTTGGATCCCATAAACTAGGTTGCCTGGCTCTTTTAGAAGCATGGTGGGGTATGCCTAATAAGGCAAAATGCACTGTGGGCAAATCTTGGTAGGAATTTTGTCTATGGGCAAGAATATGCAGACCAAAACTACATCTTTACTATCTCAGCATCCATAGAAATAAATGCCTTATAGAAACCATGACAAAACTAAAATGTAAATGCATACCAAAATAATTTACACAAGACATGTATAGATTATATGGTAGATTGTGTCTAAGTGCCCAAATTTTACTAAAGTTAGGAAAAAAACATCTTAGACAAGAAAGACTAGATGCAGACCAATTTTACAAATTTGGCCATTAATATTATACTAACAAAGTTAAAACCAAAAAGAACCAAATTGGCAGCAGACAAATTGACTTGGAACTAGAGGTTAGACAAGCATGAAATATTTAGTTGGAAGTGAAATTTCTGAATTTTGCATCTAGGCATGATGTTGATTGTGACTGTGATATCATTTAGTATACTTTTTATTATTGTTTGAGTCATTAACTACAACTACTAAGCCTAAGGTATCTAAAACAAGTAATGGCAATTATATTGTTAATGAAACTTGAATGTATAAAATCAATAACAAAACTTATAAAATGAGTTAAAAAGATAAAAAAGCAAGTAAATAAATCACTATCTCATAAACCTGCTAAAGCAAACCACAATTGTAAAAAATGGTCATGAATTCACAAAATTGTGATCACAACTGCAATCATGTCTAACCTCTACTATGAACTAAACATAATAAGTGCTTTTGGTCTCTATTGGAAAAAGTCTAAAAAATAGATACAATACTCTGTTGAGCATGAAAGTATGCAGGAAAATTTTGATTCTAGATGCAGGTATCATACTAATATTTAAAAATGTTTTTTCATAGTTAGCTAAACATTATTTTGATTATTTGATATTCTTTGACTAATTGACTTAAGGCTAAATAGTATAATTGAGCTTTTATGCAACTTAAACTTAAGAAACTTAGAAACACTAAACTTGGAATTGAAGATTTAAAACATGTTTAAGTATATAGACACCCGGACGAATTGATTTTCTCATCTGTGTAATATGATTTATATAAACTATCCATAATGGATCCTAATCAATCTATCTACTTACCAATTCAGCTACAGGCAAATGAAATGACCAATGGACAAAATAATAATAGGCAATTTGTCTAGATCATACTCTATGTATATATATACACTATTAATCACATGGTATGTAATAATAAAATTTTTTCTCCTTTATTGGCTATATAACTATACTTAATTGTATAGATATATAGTTTGTTTTCCAAATAAAACAAAAAGATTACTATTTTTGATATAATAATGACAAATAGGCCATATTTTAAAATACATATATTCTGAATTATTGAATTTTATTGCTTTTAAATAATGCATAGTTTATTTCTAATCTTTTTCATATGCATGTAAATGCTAAACACAATGCCTATGTTGTATGTAAAGATATATGCTTGTACTAATTAAAATACTAATTGTCTACCATAGTCCAGAAGGTAGCCTTTATGCCAAAAAATTCAATATATTTTTGCCCTTGTTGAGAATCTTGGTGAACATTTAGCATATAGAATTTTCAGGTTCAACACTAGTATATACAGTTGACATACATGCGCAACAGTCGGCTGATCCGGCCGACCGATTTGGCGGCCAACCAAGGAAGTTGCAAAAATGCCCACCCAAAAAACCCAATAGTAGTACTAAGTAGCTGACGAGGCATTTTGACTTAATAAGACAGTTATAGTTACTCCTGCCGTTTACCCAAAGTTGCGTTAATTTTGCTTTAGGGTTTTTTTCACATGTAAGTCGCATTTTTGGCCAAAAACTACGTCGCATTTTTGTTAAAACTTAGTCGCACGGCCGACCGAATTTTGGAGGTTGCGCATGTATGACAGTTGACATACAAAAAACCAAAGTTTAAGCTTAGCATATATTGTGTAATTAAATATCAATTAGAGAAAGCTCTTTTAAAAATAAATGGAAGCAAATATTAATAGTTTCTAGTTAAAAACAAATGCTTTAAAGTTTAGTTAAACTATTTTTTGTTGAAATGGTTCAGATATACTAAAAATGAAAACTTCCATATACTAAAAATGGTCTGTCAGTAGGTAGGTAGGTAGGTATGTGTGTGATCGATTTTAGCAAAAATGACTCAACCAATTTTTTTTAAACTTGCACTGTTCAATCAGAAATTTTTCCGTGACAGTACATGCAATGTGACTAAGAAATTGCTTGATGCTAAAGGGATTAAATATTCAAAAAACATGCTATTTGCAAATATTTTTCTAAAAAAGTTTGTGTATAAGCAACTTTACCTTTTGTATAATTTTTTATTTATATTGGCATATAATCAAAAAACTAGTTTTCTTTCTAGCAAATACCTACCATGATCTAGACTATAGATTGCTAGTGCAATTAGGAAAAGTTGTTTAATGTTGTCTCGTATATTTTATACTGTCTATAAACATAGACAAAAAGGTAGCATATAAACAAAATGCTCATTAAACTATTTTATAGACAAACTAGAAGCAGCTGAATTGGATGCAGGCAAATTGACTAAGGCTTAGACACTTTTACAACTATATCTAGCTAATTTTGCAGCTATAATTACAAAGGTGTCCTATATGCCAGAATTTTCTGGCATGCATTAGCCCTTCATAGTTCATTAATATGCATATTTAGTATGTTTGAATCTTAAAAAGTTGTATTTGGTATACAAAAAGTGGTTTACAAAGCTATTTGAAAATAGGTACTTGTACTTGTTAAGTAGCTTTAGTTTCTATAACAAAAGGTAGTGCTTAATTAAAAGGTGACTTTGATAGTGTGAGTCTGAGTAATATATATAGAATAATGGAAAGTGATAGTGCTATTCTAAAGAATTTAGGTACTGTACCTTCATGATTATATGTTGTTATAAAGGAGTAATAGACATGCCACCTATTTTGTTAAAATGTACATATAAATGTCAAATGTAACAATGGAAAAAGATCCTTAATGGTTGGGCTTCTAGTCAATATAGGGACAAGACAATCTAGCAATAGACAATCTGGTAATAGTCAAAGCAGCAATAGACAATCTGGCAACAGATTTTGTATTGTAGATTTTATATGGATTTTAAATACAAACAAAACTTTTTACATGTAGGTTTGAATTTTACATATAGAGAATTCATTTTAGTAGGATAGTATTGGATCTTTTCAAATGAAAATTAATCATTTATGGCTATTTTTATTTCTGATATAATTTAGGGTATTATGTCAAATGTTAAATAGTGTGTTGTGAATTTTTTACATGCATGATGGTTGTGTTGGAACTTCCCAGTTGACATCTCTATTAAGCTATGAAGTGGAAAATAACTGCTAGGTGGTTTGGCATTTAATTATAAAACTAGTGTGCATCTCTTACTGAAAATAAATAATGTATTAATTTAATACAGTTTCCCTTTTTTTAAAGTAATGTCATCATTAAGAAAACAAGCTATTGAAACCCATGGATTTTGAGTCTGCTAATTGTATAATTATAATATTACATATGAAAGCTCTCAAATCTATTTAAATGTCAAATAGCCTATTTAATAGGTTTATACCTTGTTGCTGGATTGACTATTGCCAGATTGTCTATTGCTAAATTGGCTATTTAAAAATTGTTATAATATAAAAAAGGTCTTTTATTACTGCAGCCTAAAAGTAAGGTTGAATAATTTTGAAATTTTGGCATTTTTGACAAGGTCACATTTTCATTTTTTGGTATATTTGGTCCTCACCTAGCTAAAATTTTGTCCAAAAAGCTCTGGCATGTACTAGATACCTTTTTGACAATAGTGTGGTAATATACCAAGGTCTAGATCATGTAGTAATATATGCTGGAACAAGAATTTTATCTTTGCTAAATGTATGCCACTGTAGGCCGAAAACAAAAAATCCCTAAAATGCTAAAAAATTTTCTAAAAAGGCCATTCATTTTTCAGAAGTTGAGTTTTCTAAGAAAGGTTTTTGAACAAAAAGTCTTTAAAGTATTACAAATATTTTCATTTTAAACAAACTTAAATTATATGGCGCATGACCAAGATAGCTATATACTAAAATGGTCATAGCTCTAAGTGTCTAAATAGATAATAATAGATACTAGGCTAGCCTAGGTCTATATATTTCACTTATTTCCTATTGGTAATAATTAGAGAAATAGATGTTAAAAGATGCTATATTGGAATTGTATTATATTATAATCATTCCTTTGGCTTTAGCTTTTATTATAGCTTGACCTATAGATATTTATTTACTATATCAATCAAGTAGCCTAACACAAAATAAATACCTTGCCTTGTTGCATATTTATCTTAATTTTTGCATAGCATTACTAGTAGCAATGGTTTTTTTAATAAACAGATAGTGATAGATTTGATAGATGTAATGATTGTGAATAAATTGGCATAAACATTGAAAAAGATTAAAGTTTTGTATTATAGGTAATTAGTTTCAAATCTATTATTGCATCAGTATTTATAAATATAATTGATTAAACATAAGTAATAACAATTAACTGTACATGGTAAAGTCATCAAATTGCACAAATGCAATGTCAGTTAGTATTAGTAATTGGAATTAGTAGTTAGATTAGATATATAAGAATGAAGTTCAATTCTAAGTTCACTTCAATTCAGATACTAGATAGATATAGTATAAGCCCAAGATAGATTGAATCTTGCTAGTAAACTAATGTACAATACTAATATGATTACTAATTAGATGATAAGGATTTTTGTCAATGAAAGGTGTCATAGTTACTCCCACCATTTACTTTTCACTTTTTTTACATTTGGAAACACATTTGGATTTGGTTTTAAAAACTTGCAAAAATCTACATTCAGTTCATCACTATTTAAAATGGTTGTTTCTAAAATGAGTATTCTTTTATTTGATTTGATTTAGTTATAAAAACCATTAATAATTACCATAGCTCATAAAATCATAATTAACTCATTATAATATACTTACTTTCCAACAAAGTTTTCCAAAACACTGCTTTTTCCAGCACTTTGACTTCCAACAACAGCTATTTGTGGCAAATCAAATTTGTGGGCAGTTCCAGATGAAGAACAAGCATCTTGCAGCTTATTCATTATCAAAATAAGCTGTTCCATTCCAGAGTTACCAGCCTGTCCCTGTCCAGCCATTTTCAAGTTAATTTAATTTGTCTCTAAATAATGTGACAAACTAATAAATAGGGCCTACGCCTATGTAATGATTAGAGTCAGGCCTACAAATTCAAAGGAAACTGACTTAAATTAATAGTTTTCTGACAGTACACAATCAAGACAGTAAGTAGTCTCTACTGTCTAGGCTAAGCCAGCACAGACAGCACGGAGAAAATTTTATTAATAACTGATTAATTCAAGTCAAAAAGGTTAACTGAATATTTGCCAATAGCCTAAAAATGGCCGAAATACAGGGTAAATAACAAAAAGCAAATCTAACGATTTTCTAAATCAATGCGACCAATGTGTATACAGCCAGTAAATGACCAGTATAAGTATAATATTCCTATCGATATAGGCTTAAATTGTAGAGTGAACTTAGCGAAAATTCCAGGATAGGCCAGTCGCCAGTGACTCATCAAAAGTGTGCTTTTATCCCAAGAAATATACCACAATGAGTGTTATTATTGTCAATATTCTATATTTTCTGCTTGGTTTCATATACTATCTTAATATATGTTTAATAAAATACGAATTTATTCCAGAAACAGTACTCTAGATAGCACTTTTTGTTAAGACACACATAACGCGGAAAATTTTACAGCTGCAAAAAATAGTTATTTGCTTAATTTATTCTAACCTACGAGTGAAAACTCCATGAGCTTCCTGACTGACACTGCACACAAAGAGATAGACTAGTATAAAAGAAAACTATTGAAAATTATTCAGACCTAAATAGAAAAAAAATGTATGTCTTCTACCTCTATCTAGGCTTTCACTTCATTGGAGTATTTATTGGTATCTACGCGGCGTGGCCAATGGAGTACTGTCACTACACTGAAACGTTCCGGACTCACTTGAACATGACCTTCCCCTCTCATCTGTTCTGCGAACGCGTCCGTGCTATAGAGCGAAGTAGTTTTTGCTTTTTTGTTCCTTTTGTTCTACATTGTAAATTGTCCCTTTTTATATCAGCATCAATGAATGCTGATTTGCACAATGCATGTACAATATATTTGATGAGAACGCAATTTTTTCCAAATCTCACGCACTTGGGTTTTAAACTTGTTAGTCTACTGATAGCAGGCTATGGGCATTTTCTTTCTTTTCTGTAATTTTCCTAGAATTCATAGTATAGGATTTTTGTAGCTATATGATTTTGTCACACTTATATTGTAGTCATTATAACATAGGCGCGGTTTTTGCTATTTTTGGGGTCATAAATCATAGCTCGTAGGTGTTTCTGACAGCCAACTGCGCCTCACTCAACGAAGCTGGCGCCAGTTGGTCTGAGAGGATGCGGGCGGTTCGCTTTTTTCTCATCATTTTCGACAGGCCATCAGATTTATGAGGCCAGGGCCTTTTGTTCTTGTTCACTCAGGCGTTTGACAGCTCTGACAGCTTATATGCGTCTTACCCCTAGAAGTACTTTGGGATTAGAAATTATCGATTTCTCTTCACCATCTTCCCTTTCTACTTAATGAGACCTTTCTAGTGCATATTTGTTCATTGATTTTTGTAATTCTTACGCGAAAATCCATACATCATAATGTAGTTATTTTGAGTGATTTCTAATGACATCTAGCGTATTCTTATGGCCCCAAGGGAACTGATAGGATCTTTGAGTCACGTGAGTTTGGGTAACAAATCGGCTCAGCCAATCAGCGTCGAGGTGTTCCATTTTAACAAACTACGGTCCAGTTAGCGGCTATTTAAGCCAATGTTTTGGCCCGCTCGGACTCAAACTGTTCTGCACCTTCTGGCTCCCGGGGCACGACCTACTCCGGACTCACGGCCGTCGTCTCTTGATCTCCGGATTGCGACATCCCCCTCATCATCAAGGACGTCTCCCCCGGTCGACTGCTGAGTTCTGATTGGTTGGGTGAGAGGCTACCTTGACTTGCTTGATTGGGTGATTCCCTATCTGTCCCCTATTTCAGTAGCCGGATTAGGCGCACGCTTTTGCTCATTTTATTCAGTATTGCTGTTATTGAGGCGGAAATCATTTAATAATATTGTTAGTAGTCTATTTACTCCGATTCAATCTGAAGTGTTAAGTGATTCAGCGAGAAGGTTAAATCTGACAGTTATTTTTATCGGTTTTATTTCTTTTTCGCTGATGGTTAAAATGAATAGCTAAGCTAGTAGGCGCCGGTCACAGTGGACCAATGGCAAGGCAGTTCTCAGTCGATCAATCTATCAAATCAGTTAGCGAAATTGCCAATAGTGCAAAATCGGCGCTAGAAATGTACTTCCGGGCACTCTAGATTCGCCAAGCGGCTCGGGTAATCATGCGATCTCTAAAGTTCGAGTTAGTCTATCATCAGCGCTACGAGAGGCTGGTTAGCACGTTGAAGTTCAGAAGTACAATCTCTCGAATTTAGCAATGTAATAGTACATGTAGCTACCCCATAGACTCGCCACTGCAAGAATCCTCTGCACAAGTCCCCTCTGTACCTGCATGGCCAATGCGATCTAGTCCCAGCAATGTCCCTTATCATCGGCTATGACTTCGAGATTGACAGCAAAAAGACACTAGTTGGCAGGTAAGTGCAAAGCCCCTTCTAGTCGGAAGCCCGATTTCGAAAGTTCCGGTTTGGTGAGCCGGAACGCACGGGCTGGTGGCAGCGAGTTAGCTAACCTGCGGGTTAACTAATTTCTACCTTCAAAATTCTCCCTGCTTGTCTCTCGCTGTCCCTCTCTTAGCTATATGACCTAGACTGCTCGCCACACGATCAAGCTACAATGGGGCTGACCATCTGACAGGAATGGGGGCCAGGACTCTAATTGATTTATTTCTGAGACCTGAGACCCGGAGGCGTTTTAACGCTGAAAAGGCCGAAACCCATCATTTATGTATTATCTCTCAATATACTAAAACTGACGCGATGTTTGTCTGTCTGTCTGTATGTTGCAAGTGAACTCCTACAATTCTGCCAAGTCAGCGTCGAAACTTATATGGGAAAACTGCAAATTTTAGAGATGAGAGAGTAAAGGGAAGAGGAGGAGAGAGAAAAGAGATGAGATTGTAGAGATGAGACAAATGAAAGAAGAGATGAGAGAGTAAAGATGAGAGATTAAAAAGGTGAGAGGAGAGTGCAGAGAGACGAGAGAAGATACTAGAGGAGAGAGAGTACAGAAGAGGGAAGAGAAAAGAAGAGAGGAGTAAGGAAAGAGAGGAGAGTAAAGATGACAGAAGAGCGAGGGGGTGAGAGAGCAAAGATGAGAGTGAACAGACGAAGGAGAGATGAGAAGTGAGATAAGAGAGATAAAGGAGGAGAGAGTGGAGAGAGAAGAGAGAAGACAAGAGAGGGAGACAGTATAGAAGAGGGAAGAGAAGAGAAGAGAAGAGGAGAAAGGAGAAAGGAAAGAAAGGAGTCAGAAGAGGTGAAAGAGAAGAGTACAGAGGAGATAAGTGAGAGATCGTATAAGAGAGTAAAGATGACAGATGAGAGAGCAGAGATGAGGGTGAACAGACGAGAGATGGGAGAGTAGAGAGAACAGAGAAGAGATAAGAGAGAAGAGATTACAGAGACTAGAGGAGAGAGGAGAGACAGGGAGAGAGAAGTGAGTGAGGAGAGAGAAGAGGAAAGAGGAGAATGAAGAGGGGAGAGAGTAGAGAGGAGAGGAGAGATAAAGAGAGAGAGAGAGAGAGAGAGAGAGAGAGAGAGAGAGAGAGAGAGAGAGAGAGAGAGAGAGAGAGCAGAGCAGAGAGAAACGAGAAGAGATAAGAGAGAAAAGATAAAAGAAGAGAAAGGTGAGATGAGAGAGCAGACGAGAGAGAAGAGAGGTGAGGGAAGAGACGAGAGACGAGGGGAGAGAGGAGAGGAGAAAGAGAAGAAAGGAGAGACGAGGGACGAGAGAGAAGAGAGGAAACAGAAGAGAAAATACAAGTTGCAATCGATCCAAGGTACGTAGGGAGAGTCAGAGGCAGAGGCCAGAGTCTGCCAATACAGTACATGTTTTAGAGTCAGACAGACATTGCCCGACATTCTGCGCAGCACGTACCCCAGCCAACAATATCAAATGTTTGCCTCAAATCCTAATTTTACACGAATGTACTCCATTTTAATGTTTACTCTATCCTACTAACTATTAACAAGTTTTTGTTTGAGTATGGCCTCAGATCTCAGAGCACATGCACAAATATTTCCGGGAATCGGAATTCCCCGGGTTCAAAATCCACGGGTTTCAACAGCTTGTTGGAGGTATAAATGACATGAGAGTTAAGGAACGTTCGTATGACGGATGCATGTTCAATTTAAGGTACAAGGGTCATTATTGTCTTTTTAAATTGCACTGCACTAACGTCCAATATAATTGTTGACCTTTAAATGTACATGAACTTTACATGTTACATTTACATACGCATGTAAATTGAGACGCATTAACCACAATGAACGACGGCAAAGCCAAGTTGCTTGTGTATCACGGTTTTAGATTTCGTTCCAGAGTACAAGGATCAACACATATCTAACAGGATCGAGCATCGGCCATGCCAAAAACAGAAAAAATTGGCCCACGGTAACACAGAAAGCAGAAAGCGAGGACCCGGTATATGTATTCTGAAAATCAACAACTTGGATCCGACTGCTGCCCACATGATTAAATGCACCGTTGCTGAATTTTACACCGGGAAGTGCTTGGCTCTCGGTTTTTGATGATCAGTCTTCCCGACTACTTCCAGAGAGTTCGGCAGCATGCGGTCCAAGGGAGCGAACCACCAGTACAGTTTGTGTGGACTGCGCTTCGTCACGCATCACGAAAACTTACCTCACGAAGAAGCGAGAAAGAAAAGCTGAGGAGCAGAAGGTCGTGCAGGTGTGGTGCAGTGAGCACAGAACTCAGCCTGGAACTATAGCTGCATGGCATCCAAGCAACTGGCACCGGAACTTCAAGACTTATGCATCAAGGACAAGCTTACCTGTTCTGTAACGGACACGACTAGGCAACGGCCGTTACCCCAGGTGCACTCCAATGCCAGGTTCTTTCTAAGGCGGTCCCATGACGGAGATTTAGAAAAGTAAAATGTGACCGAAAAATTCACACTGACAGTAGCACGTGCCAGAATTTACGATTATCTATCTGCGATCTCAAGCGCCAAGAATTACCAGTAGTGATGTTTAATAAGAAATTATAAGACAACATTTCAATAGCAGAAGCAAGCTACTAAAATTGCGGTAGGCACGAGGAACTATCGCTGAGAAAGCATTCGGTATTTGCTTGAGCCACAGATACTGCTTACAGATAGATAGATACTACAATACAGATAGTATCTGTGGCTTGAGCAGAAAGCTATGATAGGTGTTTTAAGAACGTAAGAATATAGCCAGTATTAAAAGCTTAAAGCAATATAATCGATAGCCAATCAAGTGAAATGATTATAATTTTTAGTCAAATGTAAAAATTGAACTATGAACAGTTAAGATTTAAAATTAGCCACGAAGCAACAATTTGTATCGCAGATTAACTAGTCGCGAATTTGATGCAGGCAGCTGGCACAAAAAAGTTTTCCATCAACATCGTCAAAACATGCACTAGTGGTGAAGGTACCATTGTGCTAGCGTAAACAACGAGAGAAATGTTGCGCCAATTAATTATGATCGCTCCGCCAGCCCTGGCTCCAGGCAGATATTAGGTATTGTTATAAAATCGCATTAGAGACTTTGCACAATTGGTCGTTGCAAAATTTGCTCAATTAACGGCAAAATCAGCGCATCTTGCCGTTGACAGCAGCGAGCTGCGCCTCAGAGCTATCTGGCAATGTCTGATAAACTGAGTGCAGACATTTGCTGTTACTGAGGTTAGGAACCACGTACCAGCTGTAGGTGGCTTTTGCAATTGTTTCCCTTAATTGCGCAAGGCAAGAAATATAATAAGCAACTAAACTCCCAACTGCATGACACATCCAGCTATTATCGACATTTTGACAATTCGACAAAAATTAGAAGAATATCGAAATTATTTGACATGTTAATTTCTAATTAGGTAACGTCCGCCTTTAAAATATGTTCAAACTTTCTTTGCAACTTGAGCCACAAAGTCGTTTCTGACCCACAGTCCGTCCCACTCGTTGAATGTAGCGATGTTCTGCACTTGGAAGCTCATGGACAGCAGAGAGAAGTTCCTCGAGGTCATGAAGTGCGTCACAAACTCGTAATGTTTGGACAATTGCGGTCCGTTACTGAGTTTTTTCCGCCAGAACTCCATCTGCAGCGCCATGATGTTGAACTCTCTAAACAGCTTCTCGCCAGTCTTCATGAACAGGTGCTCACCGGACTCGATGTCCATCTTGATGACCACATTCTTGGTGCCGATGTGCGCTCGAAGCTCGTCCGCTTTGACAGTGGTCACGGGAATCGTGTCCTCGATTGACTTCTTGACCTGCCGTTTCCAGTCAGCCAATCCGCCTGAGCCGCCTCCAACATTGCAATTCATGCCGTCAGCGTCCCAGCTGATCCGCTTGACCGCCACGTCGTCACTGATGAAGCCCCAGAAGAGCCTCAGCTTGTCGTCAAGCAAGTTCAGCTGCTTCGCTGACATCTGCAGCCTGACCAGTGTGCGAATGTTTGCATCGATGGCCACCACGGGATACCCGAGCTCTCTGGCCTGCAGGCTGTAGATGCCAAGGTTGCTGCCGATATCGAGGAACGTCGCAGAGTTTTTCGGAAGCTTCTGTAACAGGTTGAGCATCGTCCGAATAGAGCTGCTTTCCCAGTCGTTGTGTTTTAGCATATGCGCGGAAATCATGTCCTCCTTGCCGAAGGTGAACATCGGCATTAGAGGGCCGCCCATTGCTCGGGTCACATTGGCCACAGGAGACCCTTGTCTGACAATGGTGTACATCTGCTGCGGTAAGTTCCTGTTCAGCTTGCACAGGGGAACTTGCCCCTGACTAACTGGTAGGCCGGCGTCTCCTGACACAGCCGGTGTCGCAGGCTGGGGTTCGTGAAGTCGACGTTTCGAAGCTCGTTGTACGGAGGACAGTTCTTGATCATTTCGACATCGCTCAGCGTTGGCAGCGACTCTTCAGCGGTCAGGCCTTTGTTTCGAATGAGATGTACTTTTGAAGCGGTCAAATTGTTGGGCCCGGAAGGGATACGACTCCGAGGTGATGCAGTTTGTTTCCGGGAATAGTGATTAGTAACAATGATTAGCGCCATTAAGGCACAGGCGAGAAGAAATATGCGTTTTGTTTCCATTGCTGTCGTTTGGGCAGAATTTTCGCTTCAAATTTGTTTGAAGATCTTTTTCTCTTTTCCTCTACTGGGGTGATGTAGATGAACTTGTGAGCTAGTCAATATTAGAAAACATTTTGTTTTTTGTCTATGGCTGCAGCCAGAAGCCAACGACTTCGAGTCAGTTATAGTTAGTCTAAGTGTGTTGAAACGGGGTGAAATAAACTGGTTTGTCCAGCGCGTTGATATGTCCATCGCCACCCACCCCCGGGGTGGCGGGTGTTTTTAAACCTCGTCGCTCTCTCTCTCTCTCTGCGGCTCAATTTGCCTTCTCGAAGTGAATCTCGCCCGCTGCAATTGTCTATGGCCGACTTCAATGAATAAAAAACTCCAACAGAAAGACAACATACATCAATATACCTTTTTGCGATCTAGTTTGCCAAAACTGCAATCAATTTTGCCCGCGGAAAAAATATCACTTATAATTTTGCTGTCTATGCCAAGTCTGCTCAGTCATGACCACAGATACTAAATACCACATGGTTTACTCGACTTTATTTAGCAAAACTACTCTCTGTTCGGTAGTATGATCGTATAAAGCAATATTTATTCATTCAACTGCATGTAGCTGCGAATAATTGGGCTAAAACATAGATTATTGACGTTGTCTACACAATAATCGTAAGTCAAACTTTAATGCTATACTGTCCGTCAAAAGTTCCGGAACCCTTGCTACGATGTCTTCTAGCGGACATAATTTCAGTCCGTTTTAATTGTAACTTGATTCAAATGAAAGCTGCGAATCTCAGCTCCATGATGTGGTCAAGAAAAAGTTTATTCGAAGAAGCGCGTGTGAACAGGCCAGTGTTATGTACATAAAGGTTAGAGAAAAAAAAGTGAGGAAAAGACAAACAAGCTATTGTCTATGGTTGCTGAGTCTATGGAGCAAGCACACATGGGAAGGAATCGGTTTGCGCGCAGTGTTCAGCCTGGCTAACATTAGTCTATGGCCAAAACTTGTGTTGAAATCAACAGGCTCTTATGGATTCTTGTGCAGTCAGCTTTCATGGGAGAGTAAAAAGAGTAAAAAACAATTGCTTTTTGGCAAAATTGATTTCAGTTTTCAAAGAGTTGTCTGTGGCTGAAACTCTGGTCATGACTGAGCAGACTTGGCCTAGACAGCAAAATTATAAGTGATATTTTTCCGCATGCAAAATTGATTGCAGTTTTGGCAAACTAGATCGCAAAAAGGTATAGTCATGGAGGAAAGAATATTACTCAGGGACAACTTAAACTACCGGGACGCGAAACAAACCAAATCATGGCGAAAAAGTTGCGGGCTCGTTTGAGTCTATGGGCGCCAGATGCTAAGCTTAGCTGCTGAAAAGACTAAGGCCACAATATTATTTTTGCTTTAAAAGGTTCAGTCAGTTGTCTAAAAGGTTTTTTATTCAGTTTTAAATTTTTTTGAGTACAAAAAACGGCCGTACAGAGCACAATGACATACAATTAGACACGCGAGATATTCACGAAGAAAAGGTTTAAACTTAGCATGGTGTGTATATCGTGGAACGGAACTAAATAACTTATTTGAGGAGGAACTTATACGGGGACCTGTATACTGTATAGGAAAAACTGGGGTACTAAGCGAAAATTACATATATTTAAGCATGTGAGATAAGCACAAGAGAAAAAAGTTTAAAAGCATGAAATGGTGTGTTAACAAAAGTACACGGCAACTCGTACTCGTAGAATAGAACACAGAAAATCAGGACTAAACAGAAAGAATTTTAGGAGGAACCCAGATGAGGAGCAGCTAGATATGAAAGATTTCGGATTGGAAGATTTAAAACTCCAAAGACAGAATACTAAAAACTATACCTCGAATTCACTGGCCTCCCAGTTTGCGTAGCTTTCTGTCGTGCGATGTAGTCGGCGCAGGTGCAACCTTCAATGAGTGCTTTACCAGGCCTTTAAAATAAACATTCGTAAGCCGACGACTCATACTGCCGTGTCTATGGAGCTGTCGCACTTCAGTGCTGCAACAGCCTTTTCATTGAAGACTTGGAGAGCGAGTGTTACCTTCGTTTTTCTGTATGCTTGAACTGAAGGTTAGCAAGCTTCATGGGTTAATTCCGTTCGTTTGACAACGTGATATTCTTCTGATTTGTACAGTCGGATCGCGTCCATCCATTTGGCCGATATAACTGTCTGCACCTGACGGTTGAATATTTAAGGTTCCATTGGATTCAGTTTGCCAATTGTTGCAAGTCTCGAATCAAAACTGGCGTATGCATAATGAGTGCGCGAACGGAGAAGTTTGGGGCAATAAAAACTGTCTGTCTGTCCGTCTGTATCAAGCACGAAGAGGGAAAGCCAGAGAAGACAGAAGGCGGATCTTTCGGTCTTTCATATTCTTTAACATGGGGTGTCACTTGGCCAGTGCTTTTGGCATATGTCCATGTGTTCAGTCACTTTCTAGAATGGTAAATTTTATCGCAGTGGTTATTTTTAACAATTAGTTTATAATAAATTCATCCACGCATACCAGCGTATGATCGCTTAGAATTAACATCCTTCTCACCTCAAAAATATTTGGTAGGGTTTGTCTCCAACGCTCCCATTCTCGTGCATCTCAAAGAAGAGAAAATATCGTTGTTCGGCTTTCTTCTGAGTTATAGTTTGATTTGCAGTTAAAGACGCTACACTTTCTCGACATTTTTCACAGTCGCACAAGAGTTGAGGGCTTTTTATTTGCCCTCACACCTCTTTAGACTGAAGAGTTGTACACCATTTTACCCTCGATTTTGAACGAGGAGAACTTCGAAACTGACAAACTCCTCTTCAATATTGACACTCTATGGTCGGGCACTCAAAATCTACAATCAATATTGACAGATCAAGCTTCAATTTTGACAATGCACGTTTAGTCAACTTCTGGGAGAATTCGGTAACAAAGTAATCCAATGAAAGCCTGAACGGGGCTGAAGTGAGCTGTGCAAAATCAGCTTATTCTGACTTTGCTTTTTGGATCTACAAGTATTGATAAAATTTATTTTTCTCTATCCTTTACACACAGACTAAAATAGCCTGACTGGTTGGGCTGCAAAGTCTGATTCTATTTTGACAGAGTTGCTTCAAAACTGACACTCTATGGTTTGTGTACCCAAAAAGTCCGCTTCATTTTTGACAACTCCGAATCAATATTGAACAGTTAACAATCGATTTTGACTAAGACATTTTTTGAAATAGATTTTGACAATTTTTACTAAGATTTCTCTCTTGAGGGGGGGGGTACTTGCTATTTGGGAGAAGGGGTACTGGCTGCATGTATCTACGAGTACATGTATGGGAATCTTTCTATCCAGGGATGCTTGCTAGAGTCCCTGCTCTCTCAAGGGACTCTAGCAAAAGGCCGCTCATTTAACATCCCAAGACAGCAAGCATCCACCCAGATAGCAAGCATCCACCCAGATAGCAAGCATACACCCAGATAGCAAGCATACACCCAGATAGCAAGCATCCACCCAGATAGCAAGCATACACCCAGATAGCAAGCATACACCCAGATAGCAAGCATCCACCCAGATAGCAAGCATCTTGCAGATAGCAAGCATCATCCAGGTAGCAAACATCCACACAGATAGCAAGCATCCACCCAGATAGCAAGCATCCACCCAGATAGCAAGCATCCACCCAGATAGCAAGCATACACCCAGATAGCAAGCATACACCCAGATAGCAAGCATACACCCAGATAGCAAGCATCCACCCAGATAGCAAGCATCCACCCAGATAGCAAGCATACACCCAGATAGCAAGCATCCTGCAGATAGCAAGCATACACCCAGATAGCAAGCATCCTGCAGATAGCAAGCATCCCTCAGATAGAAGCATCTACCCAGATAGCAATCATCTACCCAGATAGCAAGCATACACCCAGATAGCAAGCATCCACCCAGATAGCAAGCATCCTGCAGATAGCAAACATCCACCCAGATAGCAAGCATCCCTGGATAGAAAGATTCCCATACATGTACTCGTAGATACATGCAGCCAGTACCCCTTCTCCCAAATAGCAAGTACCCCCCTCAAGAGAGAAATCTTAGTAAAAATTGTCAAAATCTATTTCAAAAAATGTCTTAGTCAAAATCGATTGTTAACTGTTCAATATTGATTCGGAGTTGTCAAAAATGAAGCGGACTTTTTGGGTACACAAACCATAGAGTGTCAGTTTTGAAGCAACTCTGTCAAAATAGAATCAGACTTTGCAGCCCAACCAGTCAGGCTATTTTAGTCTGTGTGTAAAGGATAGAGAAAAATAAATTTTATCAATACTTGTAGATCCAAAAAGCAAAGTCAGAATAAGCTGATTTTGCACAGCTCACTTCAGCCCCGTTCAGGCTTTCATTGGATTACTTTGTTACCGAATTCTCCCAGAAGTTGACTAAACGTGCATTGTCAAAATTGAACCAGAGTTTGTCAAAATTGAAGCTTGATCTGTCAATATTGATTGTAGATTTTGAGTGCCCGACCATAGAGTGTCAATATTGAAGAGGAGTTTGTCAGTTTCGAAGTTCTCCTTGTTCAAAATCGAGGGTAAAATGGTGTAGTTGGAACGGCCATAGAGCGCTGCTTTCAAACGAGCCCCCAACTTTTTTCACCATTATTTGGCTTGTTTCGCATCCCTGTAGTTTTAGTAGTCCCTGGGTATTACTATTATTGTGCAATAGACGTTTGTGTCCTTGGCAAAGTGGGACATAATAATCCAGCGTTAATTCGTACTTTGAATTATAGAAAGTACGAACTAATAGAAAACGCTAAGCTATATGCATATAAAACACGCCTACACTCCATCTACCGGCTTGAGTTTAGTTTAAACTCAAAATAAAAGATACAGGGACAAATATTGAGTAGTCCCTGATAAAATAACTATTTATAGGGTATTTATTTCAGTTACCGTGCAAATAACGACTGCCTACAATTATATGTGTCCTGTGCCTATACAAACCATTAAAATGGCACGGCTCGGCTATTTGGTTTTAGGAATCTATTTTATCATTCTTAGCTGACTGTGAAACAAAATGTGTAGCAGAGATGATAAAATGCTAGCACAGACAACTGCCTGCAAACTGCCTGCACAGACAACTGCCTGCAAACTGCCTGCACAGACAACTGCCTGCAAACTGCCTGCACAGACAACTGCCTGCAAACTGCCTGCACAGACAACTGCCTGCAAACTGCCTGCACAGACAACTGCCTGCAAACTGCCTGCACAGACAACTGCCTGCAAACTGCCTGCACAGACAACTGCCTGCAAACTGCCTGCACAGACAACTGCCTGCAAACTGCCTGCACAGACAACTGCCTGCGGCGACAGCTTACTGTGGAGACAATGACTGCTAGCTGAGCTTGTTCAACAACTCATAGCGCAACTTATAGTTATTGTTAGTAATTAGAAGAAAATATAAACACCAAACAGAAAAATGAAAAACATGTTTTGTGTAATTAATTCAAAATTATGTTATTATATAAAGAAAGGTAAAAAATATCAAAAGATGAACTCTGGGTCCGCCTCCTATTGAAAGCAATAACAATTTTTGTGCTGAAAGAATGAAACTCTCTATCTCCATAGTGTATTTTTCGGCGAAAACCAGCCGGCCTCCTTAACTTTTTCTAAGAAACGTAGCTTCCCGTCCTGATCTACTTAAATAGTCCGATCAGGCACGTCGCCAAAGGGGGGGACAGGGGGGACATGCTATGATGGGGACATGCCAATGCTTTGTGCCCCCCCCCACCTTGCGACTCGTTGTGGTAATAAATAATGTTTCTTCAGGGCGCCAAAAGGAATGCCTGCGGCGCCAAAATGAGTGCCTGTGGCGCTAAAGTGAGTACCTGTGGCGCCAAAATGAGCGCTGACAACACGATTATCAAAATAATGGAATTGTAGGAATTTAGTCATGTCATGTCATTAGTCATGATGTACATGCTGAATTCTTGGCGACCTCCCCACCTTAAAATCCATGGCAACGCCCATGGTAGTCCTTGTCGCGCTGCCACACGGCCCAAAAGTTTTGCATGCCATCGGCGATTTAGAAATGGCTGCCGCCGCCAGACGCCAACGCAAAGTGGGGCATACCATGTAAAAGGAACGGCCGTGAGGGGTAGTGTTGTGCAAAGCAATTCGCACATTTAAACTGGCCGTCAAAATCTCCTCAAATCGACATAAACCTCCACCGAGCATTCAGAGTTAATTTAGCAGCCGCGCAGAATGCTGAACCGTTGCGACAGGCGGTTTTGAATGTCATGGCAGCAGCTGCACAGAGTTCATCAACCGGGCTCGCTGCATATGGTGATCAGGATGCCACGATGACACGACGAGAGTGATGACACTTTTGCCTTTTGCCACTCTGCCATTCAGAGTCATTGCTTAAATTTTTTGCTGCGTGACAGCGTGAGTTGGGGGGGGGGGACGGTCACGTATACGTGTAGGGTGTGCTAGAGGGGGCCGTAGGCCAGCGGTAGCGCAGCTGCTCTGGTGTGCCAGCGACCCAGGCTCGATTCCAAGTGCAGTCACATTAATTTGGGGCAGAATTGGAATCTCGGCTTGGCTCTGCTCGTGCAATTAACGGCCTTGAGAGCCAACCCCCCAAGGCGCAGTGAAGTGTACATGCCTAACGATAATATTGATGGGTTTCGACCTTCGGGCTCCTTGTTAGGAAGCCTTCGGGCCTCAGGCCTCAGAAATAAATCAATTAGAGTCCTGGCCCCCCACTCCTGTCAGATGGTCAGCCCCATGGTAGCTTGATCGTGTGGCGAGCAGTCTAGGTCCTATAGCTAAGAGAGGGACAGCGAGAGACAAGCAGGGAGAATTTTGAAGGTAGAAATTAGTTAACCCGCAGGTTAAGCTAACTCGCTGCCACCAGCCCGTGCGTCCTGGCTCACCACACCGGGACTCTCGAAATCGGGCTTCCGACTAGAAGGGGCTTTGCACTTACCTGCCAACTAGTGTCTTTTTGCTGTCAATCTCGAAGTCATAGCCGATGATAAGGGACACTGCTGGGACTAGATCGCATTGGCCATGCAGGTACAGAGGGGACTTGTGCAGGGGATTCTTGCAGTGGCGAGTCTATGGGGTAGCTACATGTACTATTACATTGCTAAATACGAAGATATGTACTTTTGGCCTTCGACGCGCCAACTAGCCTCTCATAGCGCTGATGTTAGACTAACTCGAACTTCAGAGACCGCATGATTCATTACCCGAGCCGCTTGGCGAACCTAGAGTGCACAAAGTACATCTCTGGCGCCGATTCTGCACTTCTGGCAGTTTTGCTCACTGATTTGATTGATAGATCGACTGAGAACTGCCTTGCCATTGGCCCACTGTGACCGGCGCCTACTAGCTTAGCTACTCATCTGAGCCATCGGCGAACAAAGAAATAAAACCGATAAAAATAACTGTCAGATTTAACCTTCTCCTTAGATCACTTCACACTTCAGATCGAATTGGAGTTTCAGACTACTAGCAGTATTATTGAATGATTTCTGCCTCAGTAACAGCACTACTGAACAAAATGAGCAAAAGTGTGCGCCTAATTCAGCTACTGAAACAGGGGACAGACAGGGAATCACCCAATCAAGCAAGTCTAGGTAGCCTCTCACCCAACCAATCAGAAACTCAACAGCCGGAAACCAGGTAATCCACAGTGACCGAATCGGCTTGATGCTCTGTAGCTGTAGACTCAGGATGATGCTGATACAATCTTCGCTAATAGCTAGCAGGTGATGATCTTCGCTTGATGTTCGCTGCTGATGACCGGGGGATTCGTCCTTGATGATGATGGGGGGGGGAAGTCGCAATCCGGGGATCAAGAAACGACGGTCGCGCTCCGGGAACCAGAAGTTGCGTGCTGGACCAGAGCCAAAGTTGAGTCCGAGCGGGCCAAAAACTCCGGTTTAAATAGCCGCCAACTGGACCGCAGTTTGTTATAACGGAACACGTCGATTCTGATTGGCTGAGCCGTTTTGTTAAAATGAGCGCCGAATTTTCTGATTGGCTAAGCTTGTTGCCACCCAGAATCACGTGACCGAGAGATCCTATCAGTTCCCACAGGGTCGTAAAAAGATGCCAGGTGCGGCCATAAATCACTCAAAATCGCAACAAAATGATTTATGACTTTTCGCGTAGGATTGACAGAAATTAATGAAAAAATATACATTAGAAAGCTCTTATTAAATAGAAAGTGAAGATAATGAAGAGAAATTGCTAATCGCTAATCCCAAAGTACTTTTAGGGGTAAAACGCATAGCTGTCAAAGCTGTCACACGCTTGAGTGAATCCGAACAATAGGCTCTGACCTCATAAATCTTGATGGCCTGTCAAAATGATGAGAAAAAAGCTACCGCCCGCATCCTCTCAGACCATCTGGCGCCCGTCTCAACACTGAGTGAGGCGCAGGTGGCTGTCAGACCAGCTTCGAAAGCGATGATTTATGACCCAAAAAGCAATGCCTATGTTATTATGACTACTAGTATGGCCAGACATTATATCTAGTATACATTCAATGACAATTTGCAGAAAAAGGATAAAAATGCCCCTTGCCCACTGTTAGTAGGCAAGTAAGTTTTAGAGCCCATGTGCTAGCGCGGGATTTGGGAAAAAGAGCGTCCTCATCAATATAAAGTTAGGGCCGCTGTACACTCCTGTGTGAGTGTGTGCCTGCGTACGTATCCGCGCGCTTGTATGCCTGCTCAGGGGAGTCGGCGGAATGGGCAGTAATGCCTCTCGCCGGTTGTGTGCCTATGTCGCTTAAAGTGCGCCAGGGTTCACACAACCCCCCTGCCTCAAATAAAAAAGTAGGGTGTGCTACAGAATTTGTATTCTTCGTTCGGTGTATTCATTGTACGATCGAGCTACTATTGAGCTTTGTGTGCAGATCCTGGGCAATGCAGCACGTACTTACCCAGATTGTCTGGAAGGTAGACACTGCAATTGTAGCCGCTGGAATGTGCACTGTGAAGAGAAACACGCCAATGGGACAGAACAGCTCTGTTGATACAGCAGCTGATCGGAGTGGTCAGGTAAGTTGCAAGTTGCATGTAAGTTGCAACAGCTTCCACCATAAGAAGTTTTGAATGGATCCCTCGGTTTGAGCAAAGCTGGGAATGGTACAATGGGATATTTTCCCCTACAAATCCCCGATCACATCTGATTTAAAAGGTAAATATTAAACTTGTTCCCGTTGAAAAACGATCGATATACAGTACGAGTGTTATACAATTCCAGACGAGTAAATCCGACAGAACCAAAACAATGTAATAAAGTCCCAAAGATTTTCAAAATACAGGTGGATTATTTGAATAAATGACGATTTCAAATTATTGGGACCCATTTTTTCAATCGTCACAAACTGTTCCTGACAAATGGAAGTTTAACTAATAAAACGATTAACGTTTATAACAAAAAGTAAACATAAATATTTTTCTCTTGTTTAAAGGCGTAAAATGTTTGGTGCAGGAAAAGTATTTTTCTAGTTTATTTCTTATTTTACTTTTTTGATGTATATAGAGAAATATTTTCGTATCGATGGTATTTTAAGCGTCAGGCATTCGACATCGAAAAATACAATTTCGCTACTTCAATTCAAAGCCAAGTTGTTATTAACTATAGCATATTTTGGACTTCGGAGTCTCGTACTATTAATTTTTTTATTTTTCCAAGTCTCTCAGAGCCAGAGGTGCTAGCGTTAACCAAAGAAAGACAAAATTATCAATCGTTTAATCGGCTTACATCGTATAGTGCACGTCAAAGCTTGCGTTCAATTCCTTTACAAATTTTCTATTTAAATTTAGCCGTCCATCGGTCAACTCCCAACAACGTATAAAAAGCTGTTGACGGACAACCTTAAAAACAATTTAAATCTGATAAAATATACAATCGATTTTTATGTCCCAACATAAGTTAGCTTTTGACAATGAATTGTTGTCTTTTACTAGCCATACATAGTTTAAAGTAACTAAGGGAATTAATTGCCTCTTTATCTAATAACTTTTACAAGACTTTTAATAAAAATGAACCTAAATTCAAAACAACATAATACTTCTGCAGAGTTTATTGAAAATTATAGATAATATTGCTTAAGCAGTAGTATTTAAGTTGAATTAAGTTTCATACAAGTTTTTAATATAAAATTCATTAGAATTGCTAAATAGGCATTTGATTGAAGAATAATATCTCAGTTATTTGAAGCCTCTAGATTGGGTTATCATCAATTCAAATAGATGTTTTTATTTTCTATTATGCTATTGCCAAACTGGCAACTCTTGGCCCTATGGTATTTGTATTTATTTCATTATGTCTGGCAATTGGAGGCTGTAGAATTCTATATTCACAGATGCTCTTTATTAAATATCTGGCTATTATAATTTTTTTTAAAGTTTATAAAAAAATTTTTGAACCTTCACTTATAATTTTACAGCTTGTTTTTCCTTGGTAATTCAGTTTTACTTCTGGCATTAACAATCTATTCATTTGTTTTGTTATTTTTTGTCCTTTGAGATGGAAGCTCCAATAGCAAGCGCTTGCTGCTGCCCCGCTTTCTGGCTGACGAACGGTTCGCCCTCATCGCCGAGTGGTTCGATCCACAGGCCGCCATCGTGCGCCGCTACCAGCTGCTTTACTATACCGCCGACAACACTGTCGAGATGTTCGACCTCAAAAACCGGCGCTCCTTTCTTCGCCGGACCACCGTGGACAACCTGAAGCTCGCCGACCTGTTTATCGGCAACACCGTCAACGTGCTGTCCCGCCAGCTCACCTTCACTGACTACGGCGACGACTTCACGAAGCGGCGCCTCGGCCAGCGCACCGAGCGGACCTGCGCGCTGGTGAAGCCGGCCGCCTTCGCCAAGGCCGGCGCCATCTTGGAGGCCGCGCAGGCCGCCGGCCTCTCCGTGGCCAACCTGCGCATGGGCCGTTTGGACAGGTGGGGCGGTGGTGCAGCGGCCCGCCTTCATCACTCGATGCCCTCGATCCACTTTGAAGTAATGATTTATTAGCAAACCTTTCCAATCCCCTTTGCAGGTCGGAAGCTTTGGAGTTTTACCGCGAGCACGAGGGCAAATCCTTCCTGCCCCAGCTGCTCGGCTCCATCACGTCCGGCCCCATCATGGCCATCGAGCTGATGGGTCCTGACGCTGTGCAGGTGAATTCTGAAGATTCGCTTTGACGTCAATGGAAATTCCCATTCAGATTCCAATGGAAATTCCCACTCAGATTCCAATGGAGAATCCCACTCCGATTCCAATGGAGAATCCCACTCCGATTCCAATGGAGAATCCCACTCAGATTCCAATGGAGAATCCCACTCAGATTCCAATGGAGAATCCCACTCAGATTCCAATGGAGAATCCCACTCAGATTCCAATGGAGAATCCCACTCAGATTCCAATGGAGAATCCCACTCAGATTCCAATGGAGAATCCCACTCAGATTCCAATGGAGAATCCCACTCAGATTCCAATGGCGAATTTCAATCCGCCATCTTTGCCGCAGGCCTGGCGGAGTCTCATCGGGCCGACCGACCCGGCCAGAGCCCGACAGGAGGCGCCGACCAGCCTGAGGGCCCGCTTCGGCCAGGACGCCACCAACAACGCCGTCCACGGCTCCGACAGCGAGGCGAGCGCCGCCCGCGAGCTCGGCTTCTTCTTCCCGGCCAGCGGGCCCGCCCGAGTCGCCAACACCTCCGGCGGCGGCGAAGGCTGCACCTGCGGCCTGGTGAAGCCGCACGCCGTCGCCTCCGGCTGCCTCGGCCAGATCCTGTCCGCCATCGCGGAGGCTGGCTTCTCCATCAACGCCATTGCGATGTTCCGCCTGGACAAGGCGAACGCTGAGGAGTTCCTAGAGGTCTACAAAGGCGTGGTGGCCGAATACAGCTCCATGGTGGCCGAGCTCACCTCCGGCCCCTGCGTCGTCTTGGAGATCGGCGGACCCGGCGACGTGTACAAGGAGTTCCGCGAGTTCTGCGGCCCCGCCGACCCAGTGAGCATCGGCGGCCCTGGGGATTTCTGCACAGACTCGCATTGGCTTAGGGCGAATCCCAGTGTGTTTATGGGCGAATCCCAGTGTGGTTTATGGGCGAATCCCAGTGTAGTTTATGGGCGAATCCCAGTGTAGTTTTTAGGCGAATCCCAGTGTGGTTTATGGGCGAATCCCAGCGTGGTTTATGGGCGAATCCCAGTGTGGTTTATGGGCGAATCCCAGTGTGGTTTATGGGCGAATCCCAGTGTGGTTTATGGGCGAATCCCAGTGTGGTTTATGGGCGAATCCCAGTGTGGTTTATGGGCGAATCCCAGTGTAGTTTTTAGGCGAATCCCTGTGTGGTTTATGGGCGAATCCCAGTGTGGTTTATGGGCGAATCCCAGTGTGGTTTATGGGCGAATCCCAGTGTGGTTTATGGGCGAATCCCAGTGTGGTTTATGGGCGAATCCCAGTGTGGTTTATGGGCGAATCCCAGTGTAGTTTTTAGGCGAATCCCAGTGTAGTTTATGGGCGAATCCCAGTGTGTTTTATGGGCGAATCCCAGTGTGTTTTATGGGCGAATCCCAGTGTAGTTTTTAGGCGAATCCCAGTGTGGTTTATGGGCGAATCCCAGTGTGTTTTATGGGCGAATCCCAGTGTGGTTTATGGGCGAATCCCAGTGGTTTGTGGGCGACCAAGTTTCTGCTAATTCTGATGCGGTTCTGATGACGAGGCAGGCAGTAGGCGAACCCTACTGCCCTAGTAGCGAGTGCAGGGACTACACTGTCCCTGGCCAAACAAGCCGGTCCCAGGACACTAGCCACCCGAATGTGCTTGCCGGTCCCAGGACACTAGCCACCCGAATGCCCCCTCAAAATTGACAGGAGATCGCCCGCCACCTGCGGCCGCGCACCCTGCGGGCCCGGTTCGGCAAGGACAAGGTGCAGAACGCCGTGCACTGCACTGACCTGCCCGAGGACACGCAGCTCGAGGTGCAGTACTTCTTTGAGATCCTAGACAAGTAGTGGCTCGCACTTGGAGTGCACGTGAACTTGTTCAAGTTTGATTGTATCGTATGACCCTGACAAGTTTTCTATTTAACTTTTTCTCAATGTTACCTTTATTTATAAGCTGACAGTGTGATTAAAAATACAAATTTCGGCTTCATTGCTTTTTTCGTTGAAGCTACTGACTGACTGGATTGCAGTAAGTAGTATGAGTGGACATTTGAAAATCTGTGACAAGGTCTGGCACAGCTGGCGGTATGCCAATCGTAAAACCGTAAAATATAAAAGAACAAAGGCCAGGTTTGGAGCCGTCCGAGACAAATCTGCACATTTTATTTAGCCAAATCTTAACTTGGCCTTCGACAAGAGTTTGCTGTTTATTTCGATTCTTCTCTGTCAAGCTAGCTGGCATTGATTTGAGCAATGGCTTTTGGCTGAGAATGACAAAATGTGCTAAATTACTACTGAAGTGCTTGATTATATAAAAGTAGTCAAATCACTAAACAGAGCAGGAGAAAATACAAGTTAGTTTCTAGTATTATTGAAAGATCAATTAAATTTGATTCTCTCTGGGACTAGTGCACTTCATAGACAAGTTTTTTTTAACTTCTAAAATAGCAATTGGATCGATGAAAAATACTGCTCCAGCCCTAATTAGCGCCCAGAAGGTCCAGCGAGCTCTCGTGACGCAGCTCAGGGCTGCAGGCGATCACCGCAGCCCGCCAGTGTAGTAGGTGGCGGGCAGGAATGGCATCTTGGCCACCACGCCCCGGTACCGCTTGCCGCGAATCTCAAACCGAACCGGGGTGCCCACGGCGGAATTCGCGCGCCGCAGGTAGCCCATGGCAACGGGCTGGTTGAGGCTGGGGCTCATGCAGCCGCTGGTCACCACGCCGATGGCTGCAATGGGGAGATTTGAAAGCTAATTTTCTATACATGTATTTCGTCCTCAACTGGTCAAGCAAGCCTTGCTCCAGTTTCACATCTCAAAAATGTAATCGAAGTAAAATCTCCAGATTTAAAAAATACTTTATCCTACCGAGATCCCACTGAGATCCCAGGCTATTCTAGGATCCCTGCTACTCCAAGATCCCACTGTGATCCCTGCTACTCCAAGATCCCACTGTGATCCCTGCTACTCCAAGATCCCACTGTGATCCCTGCTACTCCAAGATCCCACTGAGATCCCAGCTACTTCATGATCCCACTGTGATCCCAACTAGCTAGTCGATAATCCCACCGAGATCCCAGCTACTCCAAGACCACTGAGATTCCAGCTACTACAAGATCCCACTGTGATCCCAGCTACTCCAAGATCCCACTGAGATCCCTGCTACTCCAAGATCCCACTGAGATCCCAGCTCCTCCATGATGCCACTGAGATCCCAGCTACTCCATGAACCCACTGTGATCCCAGCTACTCCAAGATCCCACTGAGATCCCAGCTACTCCAAGATCCCATGAGATCCCAGCTCACGCTCATCTCCGTCGTTCTCAGCGAACACGGCAGCCCCGTGCCGGGCAGGCGGCCCCTCCAGGCCCAGAAGGCCAACCCGGCGGACCTCCGGCTTCGTGGCGGAGGCCACCGCCAGCTGTTCGCCGCCGAGGAACGCCTCGGAGCCACGCTGTTGGGCCTCCTGACGACGGCGCTTTGACACGGTCCACATGAGGCCGGCCTCCACCTGCGGGTTGCGCAGAGGTTGAACTTGCTCGATGGTTAGGGATGGGCGATTCTTACTGGCACTTCAGGGCGATTCTTACTGGCACTTCAGGGCGATTCTTACTGGCACTCCAGGGCGATTCTTACTGGCACTCCAGGGTGATTCTTACTGGCACTCCAGGGCGATTCTTACTGGCACTTCAGGGCGATTCTTACTGGCACTTCAGGGCGGTTCTTACTGGCACTTCAGGGCGATTCTTACTGGCACTTCAGGGCGATTCTTACTGGCACTTCAGGGCGATTCTTACTGGCACTCCAGGGCGATTCTTACTGGCACTCCAGGGCGATTCTTACTGGCACTCCAGGGCGATTCTTACTGGCACTCCAGGGCGATTTTTACTGGCACTCCAGGGCGATTCTTACTGGCACTCCAGGGCGATTTTTACTGGCACTCCAGGGCGATTTTTACTGGCACTCCAGGGCGATTCTTACTGGCACTCCAGGGCGATTCTTACTGGCACTCTATTATTATATGGCGAATATTATCCAATCGCGGATAAAACTGCCCAAGCTTTAACTGAAAAAGAGTTACTAAACGCACCGGAGTTCGCGTCTCGTCAATATCGTTGCCATAGAGACAGAGTCCGGCCTCCAGCCGCAGGGAGTCCCTGGCCCCAAGGCCAATGGGCTTCACCAGGGGGCCATCTAGAAGGGCACGGGCCACCGTCATGGCACCCTGCGGAGGCACCGAGATCTCGAAGCCGTCCATGCCTGTGTAGCCGCATCTGCCGGCCGGGTCACGTGACATTGTTGGGAATATTCAGCTAATAAAAATGAATATTTGCTGCTACGAAATACTCAAGGGGATAAAAGCAGTCAACTAAATCTCCAAGGGGATATTCAAAGTCAACCAAATCTCCAATGGGATATTCACAGTCAACCAAATCTCCAATGGGATATTCATCACAGTCAACCAAATCTCCAATGGGATATTCATCACAGTCAACCAAATCTCCAATGGTATATTCATCACAGTCAACCAAATCTCCAATGGTATATTCATCACAGTCAACCAAATCTCCAATGGGATATTCATCACAGTCAACCAAATCTCCAATGGGATATTCATCACAGTCAACCAAATCTCCAATGGTATATTCATCACAGTCAACCAAATCTCCAATGGGATATTCATCACAGTCAACCAAATCTCCAATGGTATATTCATCACAGTCAACCAAATCTCCAATGGGATATTCATCACAGTCAACCAAATCTCCAATGGGATATTCATCACAGTCAACCAAATCTCCAATGGGATATTCATCACAGTCAACCAAATCTCCAATGGGATATTCATCACAGTCAACCAAATCTCCAATGGGATATTCATCACAGTCAACCAAATCTCCAATGGGATATTCATCACAGTCAACCAAATCTCCAATGGGATATTCATCACAGTCAACCAAATCTCCAATGGGATATTCATCACAGTCAACCAAATCCCCAATGGGATATTCATCACAGTCAACCAAATCCCCAAGGGGATATTCATCACAGTCAACCAAATCCCCAAGGGGATATTCATCACAGTCAACCAAATCCCCAAGGGGATACTCGCAGCCCCGCACACCTGGTGATGCGGCAGTCCTGCACGCCGAACACGGTGGCGTAGCGGCCGTGCATGAAGGCGAGGTCGGCCAGCTTGAAGTCGGTGACGCCTTTGGCCAGCACTTCGGCCGCGCGGGGGCCCTGCAGGGCCATCAGTGCAGCGTCCATGTACTCCAGGCGGACGTCGAGAGCCCTGGCCTGACCGATTGGATGAGTAGGGGTTGAGGCTGAAGGCTTGATTGAATACAATACTGCAATAAATTTAGGGTATCTCCCGATTACTACTTTAGAATGGAGACAGAGCGGCCCTGACAACGGGGTTGGCCCTTATGTCTGCGAATTGCCCGAGCCTCAAGTGAATCTGGCAGTGCGCGGAATCGAACCAGGGGTCTGGCGCGAGAGTCAGCAGCGTTTGGCGCTGAGCTGCTCTGCCCACCACCCTTATTAGGGACTTTGTGGTCTGCAGATGCACCCAAAATTTGCAGATTGAAGCATGCAAAACAAAATATGGAAGACACTCAATAAACAGGATCGTAGTGAGATGGTTTGCCCACCTGAAACACGCCAGCCCAGTGGTCCAGGTGGGCTCGGATTTTCTCTGCGCACCCGGCATTGGTGACCAGGTAGAAGTGCGGCTCGCGCACCGGCTGACAATCAGGTCGTCCATGATGCGGCCCTGGCCGTTCAGAAACAGCGACAGACAGGCCTGCGGAATTCGGGGCAGTGAGTGTACATTGGGGTGGGGTTGGGGCAGTGAGTGTACATTGGGGTGGGGTTGGGGCAGTGAGTGTACATTAGGGTGGGGCTGGGGCAGTGAGTGTACATTGGGATGGGGTTGGGGCAGCGAGTGTACATGGTAGATGGGGTCAAAGTAGTGTACACATAGGGGTGTGGGTGTCTGCTGTTGTACATAGCTGAAAGCTGATTATGCGTTGCAGTCGGTGGGCAGTTTGATTTCAAGGATTCGCAGGCCCGAAAATCGACCCACCTGTCCAGGCGCCAAGGCGGCGACGTCGGCCACGGTGAGGAAGGACACCAGGCTGTCCCTGTTGACGCCGCAGACGCGCAGCTGCTGCATGTGGCTCACGTCGAACAGGCCGGCGCTCTCCCTAGCGTGCTTGTGCTCCGCCACGATGCCACCTGCCGCGTACTGCACCGGCAGCTGGTGGCCGGCGAACTCGACCATCCGGCCGCCGAACTCGGTGTGCAGGTCGAACAGCGGGGTTCGCCTCGCCGCCGCGGCCTTGGCTGACAGCAAGCGGCGTGGCGAGCTGCGCCAGGGCGCGCATCTCAGGGCTCGGCTAAGCATTGCAAAAACTGGACCGGCCGCCTGGCAACTGCTGGAGTGATGGGGAACCGCTTTTGAGTTCGCTCCTAGACTCAGTAGCTTAGATAACCCCACTCTTCAAAGACCCATCGTAGCCTAGATAGCCCAATACCATTCCCTACAAAGACTCATTGTAGCCTAGTAGATAGCCCAATACCATTCCCTACATAGACTCATTGTAGCCTAGTAGATAGCCCAATGCCATTCCCTACAAAGACTCATTGTAGCCTAGTAGATAGCCCAATGCCATTCCCTACAAAGACTCATTGTAGTCTAGACAGCTCATAATTCCTACAAATGCTCATAATTCCATACAAAGACAATAAATTTCAGCAATTCCCTCTGCAGTTTTCTACAAAGTTTTCTACAAAGACTCAGTGCGAGACTATGGTCGGGAAAAATAAGTGAGAGAAAAAGCCGATGAAGGAAACAATTTCCACTGAGATTCAATAAAGTTGATCAGACATGATTACTGAGAAAATCAGCTAAGTAGTAAAAGAGTTCAGATATATAAGCTAAAAGTGTGTATTCAGTCAGCAAACTTAAAAACACTCGCGCTAAGGATAAAAAGTGGCTTTAAAGGGTTTGCGAGCGGAGGGCGGAGGCACCTATGAAAATGAAGACAAACCAGCAAAGTCAGGAGCTGAAGACTCGGGAAGGGGAGCCCAGTCTAAGCAGCAGATACGGTGGCACCAGCTCAAATTCAATGCACTGGGCAGCCTGCCTCGCAGCAACCAGCACGGGACAATGACCAAGGCTGTGCTGTGCCTTCAGACAGATACGCCAGCTAACTAATAACAAAAAGGCGAACAAACAAACAAAAGTAAACACAGTTAAGATAACAAAGGTCAGATCTGTTTGGGTCAGGCATGCAATATAATATAGAAAACAAATATTTGATAGTGGCATAAATACGAGACAGTATGCTGATGCAGCAGGTAACTGATGACACACAGGTGCAAATACAGGTATTAGAATACAGGAGGACTAGCGAGTTCACGGCAGATCTGAGAGATTTGATACCAATTCTCCAACTCATCGCTTTTCACGCTGAAAACCGGCAGCACTACTAGTCAAGGCTCGGGCAAGTAGTACCATGCGGGCAGCCGAGGTCCCCCGGCTCGTCAGAAGGGGAACTTGAAGGCCGCCGGGCCGCCAGCCGTGAAGCAGCTCCCGGCTCCGGGGAAGCCGGCAGCGGCTGCGGCGGCCGCGGCGGCGGCAGCAGCTGCCGGCATCATCAGACCGTCTGGTGGGTGACCGTAGGGGGGCAGACCGTGTTGTTGCTGCTGCGGTTGCTGCGGCTGCTGCTGCTGCTGTTGCTGCTGAAGGGGCGGCGGCGGGTGCGCAAGCATGGCCACGGAGTGCGGCGGCAGCTGGGGAGGCAGCAGGTGCTGCTGTTGCTGACCCAGGGATATTGTCGGCTGGTGCAGCGAAACTTGCTGCAGCTGCGGTTGCTGCTGAGGCAGCGGCTGCGGCGGCTGCTGCTGCGAGTCTTCGTCCTCGTCCTGGCCATCGAGTTTGGCCGGCTCCGAGCCCGGACCTGCGGCTGCCGCGGCGGCAGCGTCTTTGCCGTGCTTGGCCAGGTGCTTGTTGAGGTAGGTCTCCGAGTTGTAGTTCTTGCCGCACACCCGGCACACCAGCAGCTTGCTGTAGCGGCTGTTCGCGTGCTTGGCCTGGGAATGTGATGGGGAATGTGATGGGGAATTCGGAAAATTTATTGAGAAATTTGGCTAATTTGATGGGGAATGTAATTATGAGTAACCTGAGGATAGGAAAAATAAAACCTGAGGTGGGAATACAAAAACTGGAGAATTTGAGGGTGTGGCAGAAAAAAACTGGGGTATTGGGGGGTGTGGCATGGAAACACTGGGGTATTGGAGGGTGTGGCATGGAAACACTGGGGTATTGGAGGGTGTGGCAGGGAAACACTGGGGTATTGGAGGGTGTGGCATGGAAACACTGGGGTATTGGAGGGTGTGGCATGGAAACACTGGGGTATTGGAGGGTGTGGCAGGGAAACACTGGGGTATTGGAGGGTGTGGAGGGGAAGCACTGGGGTATTGGAGGTGTGGAAGGGAAACACTGGGGTATTGGAGGTGTGGAAGGGAAACACTGGGGTATTAGAGGGTGTGGAGGGGAAGCACTGGGGTATTGGAGGGTGTGGCATGAAAACGATGGGGTATTGGAGGGTGTGGCAGGGAAACAATGGGGTATTGGAGGGTGTGGCATGGAAACACTGGGGTATTGGAGGGTGTGGCATGAAAACACTGGGGTATTGGAGGGTGTGGCATGAAAACACTGGGTATTGGAGGGTGTGGAAGGGAAACACTGGGGTATTGGAGGTGTGGAAGGGAAACACTGGGGTATTGGAGGGTGTGGCAGGGAAACACTGGGGTATTGGAGGGTGTGGCATGAAAACACTGGGGTATTGGAGGGTGTGGCATAAAAACACTGGGGTATTGGAGGGTGCCAATGTCAGCCCCAAAGCTCACCTGAGTGTGGCTGTCCAGGTCATCGCTGGAGTCGAAGCACATGTAGCAGGCCTCGCAGCGGTGCGGCTTGTCCTTCATGTGCTGGCGCTGGTGGCTCTGCAGGTTGCTCATCTGGGTGAAACTCTTGGCGCAGTGCCAGCAGCGGTACGGCTTGTCACCCGTATGGATTCGCTCGTGCTGCTGCACGTGGGACAGCTGGGTGAAGCGCTTGTCGCAAAACCTGCAGCCGTAGGGCCGCTGGCCGCTGTGGATCCGGCGGTGCTGGCTGAGATAGGCGGAGGTGGCGAACTGCCGGCCGCAGGTGTCGCACTGGTAGGGCCGCGAGTCGCCGCCGCCTGCAGCTGCTGCCGAGGTGGCGGACCTGCCGGGCTCCGGCTTGCCGAAGGGCGGCTGCGGGTGCGGCCGTTTGACAAAGTGAGGAATAGTGTGAGATTTGACAAGATGAGGACTGATGAGATTTGACAAGATGAGGACTGATGAGATTTGACAAGATGAGGACTGATGAGATTTGACAAGATGAGGACTGATGAGATTTGACAAGATGAGGACTGATGAGATTTGACAAAGTAAGGACTGATGAGATTTGACAAAGTAAGGACTGATGAGATTTGACAAAGTAAGGACTGATGAGATTTGACAAAGTAAGGACTGATGAGATTTGACAAAGTAAGGACTGATGAGATTTGACAAGATGAGGACTGATGAGATTTGACAAGATGAGGACTGATGAGATTTGACAAGATGAGGACTGATGAGATTTGACAAAGTAAGGACTGATGAGATTTGACAAGATGAGGACTGATGAGATTTAACAAAGTGAGGACTGATGAGATTTGACAAAGTGAGGACTGATGAGATTTGACAAAGTGAGGACTGATGAGAATTGACAAAGTGAGGACTGATGAGATTTGACAAAGTGAGAACTGATGAGATTTGACAAAGTAAGGACTGATGAGATTTGACAAAGTGAGGACTGATGAGATTTGACAAAGTGAGAACTGATGAGAATTGACAAAGTGAGGACTGATGAGATTTGACAAAGTGAGAACTGATGAGATTTGACAAAGTAAGGACTGATGAGATTTGACAAAGTGAGGACTGATGAGATTTGACAAAGTGAGAACTGATGAGAATTGACAAAGTGAGGACTGATGAGATTTGACAAAGTGAGAACTGATGAGATTTGACAAGTTGAGGACTGATGAGATTTAAGATTTGGACTACTGAGATTAGGTCAGGGAGCCCAGACAGCTATTAGCTCACCTTGGAAGACCTCTTGTTTCCACCGGGCATGCTAGCTGGCTAGTGCAAATGGCAGTCCGACTGCATCAAAGTGTACAGTGCACTTCAGGAGTCTGCGCTGCACTGCAGTCTCGTATGGCTGCAATGCAAGTTAAGAGCTACATAGAAGAATGGCTAGGACTGCATTGATCTCAACTTGAGTCCCCACCTATCACCCTAATCACACAATGTGCACATAGCATCAAAAATCCCTGTTGCTTGAGTTCCTAAATCCTAGGGACTTGAGACTTCCTCTTACAGAAGCTTTAAAACTGGCAAAATTCATTCGTTTCTACGGCTTTGTCCCAACCCATGAAATGGTCTTAAAGTCTTTAAAGTTCAGAGCTCAGTCATTGAGTGGCCAATATTACTAGATCCTATATACTAACACCTGAGAACTAAATCTGTATCTGTATGTTCTGCTTAAAACCTTCACATCTGTAAATTCCTATAGCCTATCTGTAGCTATATAGATCAGAATGAAACTCTAGTCAATTCACTAGTTCACTATAGAGTATAGTTGGTATTAACTATAGGCATTTATACTTGGTATAAGTGAAATAAATCTAAGAAATACAAAATTTTTCTTGGATAAACTCAACAGGATCTAGACTTAGGAAAAAGTTTTATAATATAGTATATATGGGATTTAAATACAGTATAGCAAAATTCATTTTGAGTACTATATTAATCAATTTCTAATACAAGTACAAGCTAACAAGGAATCAATGATAATGCTAATTATTAGAATTTAGGATTGCAAACATGACAAAAAGATCTTTTATAAAGCCTATATAAGGATTTTATTAGTCTAGTCTGGTCTAATTCTGCATTACTTGGTGCACCTAGCCATAAAATAGCTAGGATAACTGAAGGTATGTGTCAACTCTTAGACTTGGACTATATAGCCATGTGTAACCTTCACATTTGCCACAAAATAGCTATTGCTAAGCTGTTGATAACATCTTTACTTGTTAGAAAAGGTATAGTTAATTAATATTATATTACTATTACTATTAAAATACATTGATAAAGAGCATGATAAGTATACACTTGAAAAAAATAACAATATTACTTTATGCCTAATCTATACCTCTCATATTTGTATACCATTTATATTAGTAATCTATATCTATATATACAATCTATATTAGTAATAGCCCCTTGAAAAAAGTGATAACCATTTTGGTAAGAACTACTTTGGCAATAAACCCTTTGCAATACCAAATAACTTTTAAAGCTGATATAATTTAAAATAAATAAACTAAAAATGTATAATCATAGAATGAAATTGAAAATTGTTATAATTTCAAGTTGTAAACTCAGAGTTTTAAAAAAATACAATATTCAGTCACATTATATAAATTTTGTTTCCTGGTTAGTATTTAGCTATTTATAAATATGGTAATAATTCACTATTATATTATATTCATTTTATATATATATATATGTATGTGTGTGTTTTGCGAATCTTAGAGCAATCTCAAAAGGCTACTCATGTGCTATGCAGATAAGCAGAAAATTATTCCTACAGTACTATAAGAATAGGCCTAAGACAAATTATTCCTATAGTACCTTGGGGATAAGGATAAACACTACTATTTCTTTTAGCAACATATCTAAATATACCAAAATAGGCTCTAAAAGGTCATCATTTATTACTAGAGTGGTTGATATTATTACTATTATTAAAGTGGCTATTACTAAAGTTGACCAAAAAACCAAATTTATAATTTTTTAGCATATAAATACACTAAATGGATTTAATTATATGGTTATAGAAATTGAATATTAATATGAAATTGAATAAATAGGCCTTAGATAATAATTAGACTTGTCCTTTATATAGGGGCATTGCCATGGATTTTATAGTGAGATTAATAATGTAGTGTGGCCTCATTTTATGATATAGAATGCCTTCCATAATAGATATTAACTATGTTTACAAAAAATTCTTAAAAAATATGGTATTTGAATTTATGCTAAATGATACTAAATGTTTTGAAAGCAAATAACAGTTTACAAAATATAATTTTGTTTTAAATATATTGTTCAAATAATATAAATAGAGGGCCAATGAGGGGCCAAGAAGAGCAACTCTTGAGCAACCCAAGCAACTTGGAGCTTAGACAATTTTGTCTATTACATTTTCTTTCACAAGTCTTGCAAATACAATAAGTTTAGTCTTATTAAATTGCTATTTGCAGTGTTTGAAAGACTTAGTCATTTCCTTTAGAGTATCAAAAATCCATTGGAAGCAAGAATTACCTTAGGGCAAGGAAATTGCCTTAGGGTAAAAGAATTGCTTCAGAGCAGAAAATTGCATAAAGGCTGTGACCTTCTAATCTAGGACTAGGAGAAAATTTTTATAGAAGTAAATAGTTGGAACATAAAGTGCCAGAAGACTGCTCAGGCCAAGAGTACAATACATATACATATACAAATGCTACCAATTGATACATATATGCTATCAGTACAAAAGAAGATAGACAAGTAGATATGCTACCAGTAAAAATAAGTAAAAGTACATGCAAAAGTACATTATTACCTATCAATAGGAGAACATAGGTGACATTTCTAGGGCAGTTATTAGTGAGAGCAATTAGCACTGTTAAAATGTTAGTGGCATTGATAGAATTATTCCAAGAGATAGAAATTAGGGCCTAGCCCTAGCCCTATATCACTAGGGATAAAACTAAGAATTCAACATATACATGACTGAATGACTAAGATCCTATTATTTTGTTAATCATGCTGTCAGTGCTCATTTTGGTACCACAGGCATTTTTTAGCATAGCAAACATTCCTTTTAGCACTGTAGGCACTTATTTTAGTGCTGCAAGCATTTATTTTGGCACCATAGGCACTCCTGGTGCCACTGTGCCACAGGCATTCTTTTTAACATCACAGGCGCTCATTTTAGCACCACAGGCACTCATTTTAGTACTGCAAACACTTAAAAAAAAGAATTGGCATGTCCAATGTCCCCCCCCCCTGTCCCAGTCCCCCCAGTGGCAACATGTCTGGTGCCTGCCTATATACTAATGTAAAAATACTTTGATTTAGAAGTAGGCCCTAGAACTCACTTACAAGGTAGAAGGTATGGTATTGTGACACTCAATTTACCCACAAAGTAAGTCTCTAATACATACTATAGGCCTTGTTACTAGTACATGTATTATGTATATAAATTTATATATGTAGCTTAAAAATGTAGCTGTAATTGGAAAGGCTTACTAATTTAGCACATTATAGGCCAACTATTATATACACAGATAGCTGAGTAAGCTGACAACCTATACATTGTCAATATTAAAGCAAAATGCAAATTCTGAGCACGCAAATTCACACAATAAACTAACCTAAATTTGTGCAAAGTAAATATTGATAAAGTAAAAGTTCTAGCAATGGAAGCTATTTTATGGTAATTTTTTTCATTCAGAATTTATCTGAATAAAAGTATTTTTTTAGCAAACGCGTCTACTTTTTTTCGTTTTCTCTTTAGTTTTAACTATATAATAGCGTTTAATTTTGTAGTAAGTTGTTGATTCAGTAAAATTTTTAATTAATGAGTAGTTAGTTTAACTCATGGCTGATATCTGTATTGCAGTTTATTGAATGCTGATTATATTTTAATAAATTTATTGTTATTAAATACTGATATTACAGACTATTTACAGAGCGAACAAATATCAATTTCTGTGTGAGGGGACCACAGGTTTGCTTTGTCAGTCGTTTGTTTATTGGTTTGTTGACGCGGTGAACGAGCCTATATAAGTATAGTCATAGATGGAGATGGAGATGCGACTACTCGAACTTTTCAGTTAGAATAAAACTTTTTTTCGTAATAACCAGCCCTGAGCTTTAATGAGTTGCGCTATACATGCATGATAACCGCTCCGGTTCACTAAACTTTAGACCAGAACTAGGAAGTCCTACATGTAGAAGGCTGCGGGCTTTCCTTACTTGACTGGGTTTATTCATTGTGCGTAAATATGACAAATTTCATAAATCGACAGTACTCAAGATCGTAATAATTAGATTACACCTGCACTATATGAGCAGATGTACATGTTTTGTTGAATACAACCAACAGCCACAGATATTACGCGGTGCATCTAGCTGAAGGCTGCATACGGCTATAAAGTTCAAGGACTGAAAGAGGATTTTGCCACACACACACACACACACACTCACACACACACACACACAATACCCCAGCTAAGCTATAGTACCCATTTTACAGCTGGCCGTGAACTGAAGCTTTGCAGTTACATGTAAATGTTTTGCTTTGTTTTGCACAATTTTTTCCGGTTGGGTAGAGAAGCGAATCTTCGACATTTTGAAAAAAGGCTATGAACATAAAGATAAACAACAAACACCTGAAATTATTATGCCAAACGGCATACGAGCTAACTATCGCAAAAATATAAACCCGTTAGCCAACCAATAAAGCAACAAAAACTTAAATTATTTTAATCAACTCACCGCATAACAATAGAGAATTCGTGTGATTTCGCATAATCAAAAACTTCGTCGTGTTTGTGTATTTAGTTATTATTCAGTATGATTTGCATGCCTAATTGCGAAAATGTACCATAGCATATTTTAAACTCAGGAAACCTTTGAAATCAAATTGAAATAAAAGTTAGTAATGAAAAATCTCATGATACTGAAATCAGACATAAACTGCCGATTAGGGACAACATGGAAGCTTTAGATAGTTGGCAAATCATAGCATAAACAATTAGATACGTCATAATTGCTTCTTGACATGACCTGCAATTTCTAGGAAATGGTTACGTTATCTTACTTTCACAACACACCATTAGCATATGATTGGAACTCGCAAAAGGAAACAGGCTTGATGACACAAAGGATATCTTTGCTCATGGAATGCCGATGCAGTAAAGTTAAAACCTTAATGCCTGTACGCACAGATTTACAAAGCGAAATGATTAACCTTTGATTGGCGAATCGCTACATGATAAATATAGCACTAGAAGATACGAGTATCTGATAAATTGTGAAAGTATCTGATGATCTCCATCTACCGCATGCAGTTCAGAGAAATCAGGCTGGCCCGAATACCGCTGGCTCAGGTCCTGAACTCGAGTTTTCCAGCCCTGGTCACGTATTTGACGCCTTTGAATGGCTTGTACTTCTGCAATGAGGCGGTGGAGCAGGCAGACGGTGAGATGAGAAACCTCTGGATGTCGCTCAATTGCCTAACAAAACCGCAGTCTGCAGAAATTTAAAAGCAGAAATGCCAAAAGCATGCGCTGAAAAATATTGCGCCCAAACACCGCCAGCAGCAGAGAGCAGGACGGGCGGAGGGAAGGACCAGGGAGGATAGCGGCAATATAAAGATTAATTCTAAGTGTTTAAAACGAGTTATAGGAAGGCCTCGAAAATGGGACTTCTTGAACTTTAGGTACGTAAAATACTTCCGATTTTCCGATGTGTTACAATTCGATGCAAACAGTTTTGGAGAATTCTATGTCTGAATATTGAAGTTTTTTTAGAATCAACTTTCAAACGTATAGATTTGTAGAGATCTCCAAATAAGATACAAAGTAGACTACTATAAGTAGTAACATAAAAATGCGAAAAACTTGAATGTTGTAAAAACTGCAAATTGTCACACTCTATTTTTAAAGACCACGAAAGCAACAAATGACCATCTTTTGCAACACTTAAATTTAGAACTCCGAATATGGTATTGACGCTCAAAGCTAATGTATTCCATAGGGGCCAAATTTCCAAAGCGCGAAACTGTCACCTACTAAAAATAAGCTGTTTCTCAACAATTTTTCCTATAAATACAAGCCAAAATCCGAGCTAAATATCTCAGACTCGGAGCAGCCTCAAAAGATCTTGGGACTCGGAGCAGCCTCTAAAGATCTTGGAGCTTGCTGGAACAGCTAAGCGAGGCTACATCTCTGAGAGAGAGAGATAAACCAATTGGTGAGCCGTTGCTCGAGCCTTTGTTATTGATTTTGAGAGCGATTTATTGCCGGCCGCTACTGTCCAGTCGTTTGGACTGAGTTCATTGAATTTGAGGCCTCCCATTTTCCTAAGGGATTGGATAGGATCTGCGGACCGATTCCGATACCCTTAGAGGATTATCGATTGATTGATTTTGGTTATCCTAGATTAACCGATAGGAGCACACGACTCCGATTCCGTTAGATCTAGAAGAAGACGCCCCTCTTGGAGGTCCTCGTGATTATTACCGAAAGTTGATTTTATTACAAGGGCGCATCGTTGATATTGATTACTGAGCTTAAGGCCTATATTGATTTGCATTCGAGAAATACTGCGACGTCGCCTGATTTGATCGTCACGCTCTCATTCGGCCGATTCGAGACTTCAAGAAGATTCCTCCGGAGAAGAAGAAGATTTGAAGAAACGAGCTCGGAGAACCTGCACTACACAGAAGAGGAGCCCGCAACAGTAAGTGATCACTTTATTTTGTTCCCAGGCTTAAGTGTCTGGAAGTGGGAGTTTTCGGGAGACTGATCACCTCCCGAATCAACTCTTCAGATTTTTCCAAATTTTGATGAATTTATTCTAAAACAAAATCTAGAGGATTCGAATATTACTTCGATAAACAGAGTGTCTATTCTAAGCTTTATTGACATAATTTGTTATAGTGCAGCGACAGTGTCACGTCAGTTTAGTGTTTTTTAAAAATGTTGACCTACGGTTCGCCACCTGCCCCTCACCTACCACTTTTTGATTCGCTGTCGTTCTTTTATCGTTGTGACTACTAGACGTACACATTCTTTACTTGTACTTTAACTTGTTTACCTATACTCATTTCTACTAATCTGCGTTGTCTCCATTTTGAAGGTAACTACAGCTGCTGATATCAACTAGTTTTGATGGGATTATAATTCTATAGGTATTTGATAACTTGCTGAATTTTCAATTTAAGCTTCGCTTCATTGCAACTTCGCCCTAGGACCCCCCACCGGTCCTATATCGAAACTGCAACTATTTTATATTGACCTAAAGTTCAAGAAGTCCGAGAAATGTCTAGGCGATTAAAAGTCAAAAGTACGAGTACATTCGATTCGATTCGACTCAACAAATCTCAATTTTACTGCGTAAAAAACCAACACCAATGAGGGGAAAAAACAAGGAAGAAAAAGATTTTCAGCTTGCCATGATATTTTTCTGAAGTAGTGCCTTTTTCTAAAACAGAAAAAACCAGCCAATGAGAGAACACGGGGCACATATCGGAGGCAAGTGGAGGTTAGTCGGAGGCAACGGCAAATCAATAAGAGGCCACGTGTGGTTACAGCTTGTCAGCCAATCAAATAAGAGCTTGGGGTCAGACAGGCAGTGCACACAATAGGCTGACCAATGAGGTGAGTGAGGTGAGGTACACAATGAACACGCTATGGTTTAGGGTGAACTAACAATCGCAGACGGAAACTGAGGATGAGCAAACGCGTCTCACCTCTCCCATGAGATCCAGCCGGTTGACTCTGAGGCCGGACACTGTCCAGCCTGAGATGGAGAAGTTCACCAGGATGGTGGGATTACAGTCCGGCACAGGGGCTCCGGTTTGCAGAATGATCTGTTGAAATAGACTCTGGTGAGTTATGGGGCTGCGAAACATAACTACGAGGAAAAATCCAAATACGAACTTCTCCCTGTGCTCACCGGTCCCTTAATGCTGGGGAATTTCTGGGGCTCCAGTTTGCCCACATTCCAGGTGAGAGTGCGGCTGGCCGAGTCAAAGGTGTACTTGCCGACGCTGGGCGTCAAGCTCACGTTGGTGACAGACCGGGGAAAGGTCACCTGAACCGCAACTTCGTCTACTACCTGCGTTAATAATTAATTAATAGTTTTTTTATCAAAAGTGTTCAATATATTTTCTTTTTCGTTACTGTTAACATATTTTCCTTATATACTTCTATTTATAATAGTTTGCTATTGTTACTACAAGTAGAGTATCCCGAAAGTGCTGTAAATAGTAGTTGTAGTCGTATATAAAGTTATCGAGCTGGCAGTTTTTTCTATACAGTGTTTCGTGAGGACCGAGCCCAAAATAGAAACTTAGAAACAAGCTGGAGACGGTTATTGCTCGTTAAGTTATACGATTACAAATACCAGTACAAGCTTGTTGAAGACACTTGGACAAAGACCCACCTTGCCAGAGACGGGCCTCGGTGATAGGCTGATCTCCAAGCGGCTGGCCGCCTCCCTGAACTGGATGGTGTGCCGCAGGGTCAGCGGGATCATCTGTCCGTGGCCGCCGCCGCCGCCCCCAGCCCGGTAGGACATCAGCCGGAAGCTGCCATCAGGCGGGATGAAGCTCAGCGCCCGGTCGTTGTCAAATCTGCGAAATCGAATGCATGGATGCAGGCTGACGTCCTCCAGCAGGCGGGAGTTGACGAAGGTCAGGGTGAGGTCGGGCATGCCGGACAGCTTGATGAGGCAGTCGATGCGGCCGGCCACGTCGGACATGACCACGTTGCCAGACCGGTCCACGATGGCGTCCAGCTCCTCGATCACGTCAAAGTAGGCCTCGTTGTTGGCGTAGCGGACCCCGATGCGGCGCCAGGGGATGTTGGACAGCTGGCCGGTGGGCAGGCTGGCGGACACGTTCGTGTTCTTGCCGCTCATGGCGTCCGTGATCGTGCGGAACAGGGTGGGCGGCCGGATCAGCTCCTTGAGGATGTTGGGCTCCGTGGCCAGGGGGAACCCGTTGTCCAGCATCTCGTCTAGCAGCTGGGGGTGGTGCCGGAATCAATTGTCGAGAGTGAAATGTGGCGCGAGCTGCAGTGAGTCTGCAGCATACCAGGGACAATGACCAGACACAGCATCCGTAATGACCAGACACAGCATCCATAATGACCAGACACAGCATACATAATGACCAGACGCAGCATCCATAATGACCAGACACATCATACATAGTTACCAGACACAGCATCCATAATGACCAGACACATCATACATAGTTACCAGACACAGCATACATAATGACCAGACACATCATACATAGTTACCAGACACAGCATACATAATGACCAGACGCAGCATCCATAATGACCAGACACATCATACATAGTTACCAGACACAGCATCCATAATGACCAGACACATCATACATAGTTACCAGACACAGCATACATAATTACCACACAGCATCCATAATTACCAGACACAACATCCATAATGACCAAACACATCATACACAATGACCAGACGCACTGACGCAGCATTCATAATGACCAGACCATCATACATAGTTACCAGACACAGCATCCATAATGACCACACAGAATATACGTAATGAACAGACAACATCCATAATTACCGGACACAAAAATACACAATGACCAGAGACAGCAGAACAATAACGACAATCATTATAATTAATGACCGGGCCGACCCAGTGTAGCTTAGTCAATGGCATTGAGCAGCATAAAAATGACCAGTAGCAGTCACCAGAGTAAGCAGTAACAAGTTCCATTTCGATTTCCTCAAACTCACCTCGTACACAAGCACCACATTATCCTTGATGATGGTCTCCGTGACGTCCTCAAAGTAATCCTTGACAATGTCGGCGACGCGGTGCAGGAATTCGATGACAAACAGGGGTGGCACCTCACTGCGGCACACGGCAACAAAGTGAATCTGGGCGCGGTAGACACTGATGATGATGTGGTTGGGAGTCTGGATAACTGGCTGCACATTCTCTGGCGATGATGCCTGCAGGTGTGGCAGTCATTAGCAGCAGTATGTGGGACATTATATTGATAGCATTAAACAATCAAGCAAAAATAATTTACCTTGGCAACTTCATCAAAGAAATAGTCGCAGACAGTCTTTGGGATGACACTTTTGTAGTGCTTCTCAAGGAAAATGTCTCTAAAAGTTAAGAAACAACAAATTATCAGGAATAATTAGGGTTCATTTTATAATAAAAGGGCTGTTTGCTGGCATAGTGATTGTTTGTGCATAACTTCTTTCCACCACATTGAAATGGATCAAATTAAAATTCAGCTTAAAGAGCAGCATTCAATACTTCAGCTGAGTGTTGAATAGCTTCTCTAGGTCATTCCATTGCTGAGTTATGGCTCATTAAGTGATGAGGTCCAAGAAGGCTAGTTTCATCTGTGTTATATTCAAGGACCACTAGAAGAAGAAAGATGAGATACTTCATATCTTGGAAAATTTATTTAAGGCTGATTTTCATGGAGAAATGCACTAGTGAGATAGAAACTTTTCATCACTTTTTCACTTTTATGTAGTGATAGCTTTTTATTGGAAGCAGATAGCTATTACAAAGATATTACAAAAACAACCTAACAACCTAAATTTTGATTTTAAAAGGCCTATGCTTAAGTGTAAAATCAATTTGACAGAAAAGAAGCTTAAAAAATTAATATTTAAAATAACTACTTCTAGCTTAAGCTGATATAGTAAGATTATACTATTATATTATAATTTATAGACAAGTTTTATAGACTATAGTAGTATAATGTGGACTTAAGGGACTGATAATTAATTGCTACTAATACTAGGCATAACTAATAAGAATATTTACTCTATTACTAAATCAATTAAAGCTATACTATTTTTATATATATACTTTATGTTGACTTATAGACCTGCTAAAAGAATATTATTCATTAACTTTTTTCTTTAGCTTTTGTAAACCATTAAATAAAAGCAATATATAAAAACAAACAATTTTAAACTTACCCAGAATTGTTGATAAGAAAGATGCTATGTATCATATTTGATTTTTGTTTTAAGTTTACTGTATACAATTTTTTGTCACTATATTAAATTTGAAACTTGTATCCTTGTATAGAATCTGTAGTTTGATTTCAAATGAAATGTAAATATAATGCCAAAGCGAAGCCTAATAATGTATTGCACTAAGTCCACTATTATAATATAGGCCTAATTGTTAACATAGTCACAGTTACAGTAAAGGTAGATTAGCTAGGCCTTACGCCCTTAGTTGTACAAGTTTGTATAATGAATTGTGAAAGAGCTATCAAAATTTAAAGCATATTGAGGAATTAAGCTGTTTAACTGGAACTAGGCTAGGGCTAGGGCCTAGGCCTAACAGTAAAACGCAAGTGCTTCTTAACAGATTATAATTACAATAAATATAAAATATAGTAAATACTGTAATATCAGTTGATAGGCCTAGCCTAGCAATAGTTAGTTCAAAGTCTGCCGAAAAGCTAAACTATGACTAAAAACATAAAAACAAGCTATAACTTTTTCCGCAGCCTACAACGTTAGGAACCGATTAGGTCTACAGAAAAGGAGCGCACAACACGAGTTAATGCGCGCGTCTTACAGCTTGTTGTTAAAATATAATATAATTTTTTACTATATGGTGAAATTTGACGACGACAATAACACTTTTTTCGGATAACTTAATTAAACAGTTTCGACTACTTAAAGAAACGCATTCATTTTTTTCAGGAAAAGTAACTATTGGTGGCAAAAAACTACTGATTTAGCATGACTGTATTTGTTTTTATGCTTGACACGAAAACATTAGAAATTGCGGAAATTTGCATTGACTTGAAATTACAAGAAATGATGCATCCTATTAGTATTAGCTCAAGGAAGAAGTATCACTGTATTAGTTATCAATGAAATTGTTTTATGCTGAGTATAAGCTCAATATTATGTGATGAAAAATACGAGAGGGAAGTTTTAGCTTATTTCTATTAAGGGTTTAATATATGTTTATTAACTTAGGCTATTTGGTTTTACTAAATCAAAGATCTTATCCAAGTTTTTTTCGAAAGTATTGAGCATCTTGCTTTTTAATGTATTCATTTCAAAAATGTAAAAATTTCCATAAAATCTCAGTATTCTTAATAAATTTATATTATCATACATTTATTAAGAATGTTAATCTTAATGTTAATATGTTATTATTATTTTTTACTGAATTTGCAAAGAAATGATTTGCATAGTATTGATTTTCCTAATAAATAATTGAAAGAATAAAAGTTGATTAAAAATTTCTTAGCAACCTTAGTACTTTTACATTGGCATTTTGATAACTGAAATAATTTAAACTTGGCATAAGTGTTTTGTGAAGCAATGTGACAAAAAATAATCCACTTTCTACTTGTTTTAAAGCCTAGCACATTTTAATTATTGATATTTTGTTGCTATTATAGCCATGTTGCAAAATTTTCTTCATGTATTGCTGATAGTACAAAAGTTTTTTATGTCAGGAATTTTCAAATCATTCAAATCATTGAAAAAGTTTTTTCATTGAGGGTAAAAAGTTTGTTTGCATATGTCATGGCTAAATTATGATTCGACGTGGGAAAAGAAATTAAGATTTAAGTTTTGATTTTTGAATTAACAACTGTTCACAGCATAAAAAATAATATACTAATGCAAACAAATATTATAAGTTTCAACATACTTCCAAGTTGATACTCCGGCCCTAATAAGTTTTTCTGTTATTAGGGGGCTAGGCAAAATGTTTTAGTGTGCCATATCTAGATTGCAGACTAGAGCTTGGCTAACCCAATAGCAAAAGCTATATCATCATGTGTAATGCTTAATTATATCATTAAATGCTTTTTGACTTATTAATATTTGGGCACATTTTAACCATATGCTACCCATATAAAGCTAAACTCTAAGATTTACAAGTGCGGAATTATCTACGATAAAGCCTACATTAATTCAGAAGTTTGTTCTGTATATAATAAAACTGTCATTAGACCTTCTCGTCATCAACGCCACCTCAGCATCCGGCAGGCTCAAGCGGCGGAGCTGCCGCAGCTGAGACTCTCCAGTCGCTGCTGCGATCCCCCGCTGTGAACGGCCGAGCCTCCCGCCTGGACGAATTTCTGCACACCAACCACCAGCCACCGCAGCCCCAGCCGAGAATGCAGAGCCGGTCGCTGGACCGAATCACCCGCTACGCGCAGCCCCGCCCCACGCGCTTCGTGCCAACCGAGGCGCCAGTCTCCTTTCTCGACAGCCGGGCAGCCTCAGGCGCCAGCAGCAGAAGCAACAGCCTCAGGGCTTTGCGTTCAGCAGCCCGACTTGCGCCGACTCCATCATGACTCGGTCGCTGCCACCTCCCTCAGCAGTTGCCATGGCAACTACGCTGGGTGATGTAGCTTTTTCTGGACAGACCGCCTCCCGCCTGGCCCACTTTGAGAGCCTGAACTCCCGGCTGCGGAGCCTCATGGCTGCCAGACAGGCGGAGCTTGAGAGGGACCGGGCCTACCTGCTCAAGTGCCAGGTGACTCAATAAGTCCTTCAATTCCATAAGCCCTAATTGGCAGTATAGTTTGCAAGGCTCACCTTTGCTTGAGCAGCAAGCTAACCACTCACAAGCCACCTCAAAGCATTCGCAAAAATTGCTTCGACTATTTGATTATTCTCAAGCATCGCCTCTAAACCATTCTCAAGCATCGCCTCTAAAACCTTTCCCTAAACCTTTCTCAAGAGTCACCCCTAAACCATTCTCAAGAGTCACCCCTGAACCATTCTCAAGAGTCACCCCTAAACCATTCTCAAGAGTCACCCCTAAACCATTCTCAAGCATCGCCCATTCTCAAGAGTCACCCCTAAACCATTCTCAAGCATCGCCCATTCTCAAGAGTCACCCCTAAACCATTCTCAAGAGTCACCCCTAAACCATTCTCAAGAGTCGCCCCTGAACCATTCTCAAGAGTCGCCCCTGAACCATTCTCAAGAGTCACCCCTAAACCATTCTCAAGAGTCACCCCTGAACCATTCTCAAGAGTCACCCCTGAACCATTCTCAAGAGTCACCCCTAAACCATTCTCAAGCATCGCCCATTCTCAAGAGTCACCCCTAAACCATTCTCAAGAGTCACCCCTAAACCATTCTCAAGAGTCACCCCTAAACCATTCTCAAGAGTCACCCTTGAAACTTTCTCAAGCATCGCTCCTATCATTCGCTGCTCGTAAAATAGGGCTTGAACTACTCCAAACGCTGTATTACTTCAACTTAGAAAGGCGAATTCTGTTCCCTCGCGGTTCTGCTTAGTGGGCGACTCAGGGGTCAATTTAAGGTGTGTTGATTTCCGCTTCTGTGTCTTGCCGTGATCAGTTGGGAAAGAGAAAGTGGGTGAAAAATCCCCTTTCCAAGAAGGCTCCCCCACGCGCTCCCCTAATCGATTGTGCGCCGCCCGCCTTGGCCTCGCACGCTGCTGCTGAGACACCTGACACTCCTCGGCACGCCAAGTTTCAGGTGTGTCAGGTGCGGCCTGATTGCAGTGGAACAGTTGCTCCCTATTCTAGGTCAATCTGCACGTACGCTACAGGTCTATCGCTGCTATTATTGCTAATCGATGCGCTAGATTTTGCTGTCAGAAATCGTAAACTACTAATAGTAGACCAAAATATTGAATTGGTTAGTGTATTTTTACTTTTCTACACCGACCTTGAAATAGGTGTCCAACGAGTCGGTTCGCTCGCCGCCGCACCCGCCGCTGTCCATCGAAGCGATTTTCAATCCGCCACATCCCGTTACCATGGAAACCTCCACCCTCATGACTACGTCGCTGCACTCGGACCTGTCCACCGGCACGGCCAAGCGGACCATCGACAGCCTGGCCACGCCCAAGGCCTTCAAAGTGAAGCTGCAGGACTTTGACGGGGGCAGTCCCGACGGTGTCCGCCCCAACCCTGCCAACTGCCCCGCTGAGCCGGCGGCCGCCGTCCCACCGCCAGCCGCTGCCACCGCCGCCAAGAAGCCGCGGTCCCTGCTGGGCCGGCTGGCCCGCATGAAGACCCGCTCCGCCGCCGCCGGCTCGCAGCAGCCGCCGGCTAAGGCCGACTTCGACGGTGCCGAAGAGACCCCGGCGGCAACGGCGGCGGAAGCCCCGGTAGAAGCCCCGGCGGCTCCGAGCACGTCGGCAGCCGCACCGCTGGCCGCCATTCGCAAGTTTCTCAATCGGCTGCCGCGGCGGACGAAGCGCCGGCGGCGGTTCGACATTGGCGAGCCTCAGCTGCTGGAGGCGCAGCAGCCCGGTGAGGGAATCCTGCTTGTTTGCTCCATCTGGGACCTGAGATTTGTATTGAGTAGGCGGGCAGTGTCAGAGCACTTTTCAGTCTGTGTTGCTACTGCTGTTGTTAGTGAATTTGAAAATTTCAGTCTGTGTTGCTACTGCTGTTGTCAGTGAATTTGAAAATTTCAGTCTGTGTTGGTACTGCTGTTGTCAGTGAATTCGAAAATTTCAGTCTGTGTTGCTACTGCTGTTGTCAGTGAATTTGAAAATTTCAGTCTGTGTTGGTACTGCTGTTGTCAGTGAATTTGAAAATTTCAGTCTGTGTTGGTACTGCTGTTGTCAGTGAATTTGAAAATTTCAGTCTGGAAGTCCCATCATCACACGGAGTCTTTGCCGCCAATCTTCAACCCTCCAGCTGCAGCAGAGATCCCAGCAGCCAGGCCTGACCATCCCGACCTCGGCGCTGGAGGCAAAGCCGGCAACCGCCTTGGCACTCGTGCGCCACCGCCGAGCTCTCAAGTGGTGACCTTCGCCGAGAGCAGCTTGCCGAAACGCCTGGCCGGTTTTTCTGGCGCCTCTGTCACGGCCGCGGCGCCCAACTCGAGCGCCAGCGCCGTCTCGACGTCCGCAGCTGCGCCAGCGCCAGAGCTGCTCCAGCGGCTGAGCCAGGTGGAGAATGAAGCTGGGTTTTGGGGTTCCGTAGTTCGAGAATTCTGGTCTATCCTATGTGAGGGGTGAGGGTTTAGAATCTCCTATCTCACGGGGTGAGAGTTTAGAATCTCCTATCCCACGGGGTGAGAGTTTAGAATCTCCTATCTCACGGGGTGAGAGTTTAGAATCTCCTATCTCACGGGGTGGGAGTTTAGAATCTCCTATCTCACGGGGTGAGAGTTTAGAATCTCCTATCTCGTGGGGTGAGAGTTTAGAATCTCCTATCTCGTGGGGTGAGAGTTTAGAATCTCCTATCTCGTGGGGTGAGAGTTTAGAATCTCCTATCTCACGGGGTGAGAGTTTAGAATCTCCTATCTCGTGGGGTGAGAGTTTAGAATCTCATATCTCCTGGAGAGAGATTTTAGAATCTCCTATCCTACGGGGTGAGAGTTTAGAATCCCCTATCTCATGGGGTGAGATTTTGGACCCTTGTATGTATATCAGATCTGGTACGCATTGTCTGTAAAGAGGATAATTCGACTTTCAATGCTTTTTACAGTGTGAAATTCGGTGGCTACTCACAGTAGTTTATGCCGCCGCAGCCAATCCAGAGCACCCTTCCCATGCCCCAAACTCCGCAGCAGCCGCCAGCTCCCCAGTTGCCGCCCAGCCAACGGGTCCCGCCGAAGACTCCGACGGCATCGCCAGCCCCAGCGCGACTGCCGACGCCGAAGAGGCCGGCGCCCCGGTTGCGCTCAGGAGCGGCGGCGCCAACGCCGCCAGGAAACTCAACGGCCAGAAGCGATCGCTGGCCGCTAGGAAGGTTGGTGTGCGGATTCGAGCGGCTATGGGCTAGGGCTACTCAAAATCGAATAGTTGCCATGCAGATATGGGCTAGGGCTACTCAAACTCGAATAGTTGCCATGCAGATATGGGCTAGGGCTACTCAAACTCGAATAGTTGCCATGCAGATATGGGCTAGGGCTACTCAAACTCGAATAGTTGCCATGCAGATATGGGCTAGGGCTACTCAAACTCGAATAGTTGCCATGCAGATATGGGCTAGGGCTACTCAAACTCGAATAGTTACCATGCAGATATGGTATGATACATAGGAGCGAAGTATCATAAAAATAATTATATTGAAAAAACTTCCTGATGGTGTGCAACCTGATGATGTGCAACCTGATGGTGTGCAACCTGATGATGTGCAACCTGATGGTGTGCAACCTGATGATGTGCAACCTGATGGTGTGCAACCTGATGGTGTGCAACCTGATGATGTGCAACCTGATGATGTGCAACCTGATGATGTGCACCCTGATGATGTGCAACCTGATGATGTGCAACCTGATGGTGTGCAACCTGATGATGTGCAACCTGATGGTGTGCAACCTGATGATGTGCAACCTGATGATGTGCACCCTGATGATGTGCAACCTGATGGTGTGCAACCTGATGATGTGCAACCTGATGGTGTGCAACCTGATGGTGTGCAACCTGATGGTGTGCAACCTGATGATGTGCAACCTGATGATGTGCAACCTGATGGTGTGCAACCTGATGATGTGCAACCTGATGGTGTGCAACCTGATGGTGTGCAACCTGATGGTGTGCAATCTTCTTCTCCACCTCCACTGCCGTCTCTCAGGCCAGAAGCCGCTCTGACGCCAGTGCCGAGGCAGTCCGTTCATTAAAGGCTGCTGCGGCGGCAAAGGCGTCGGTGGCCGGCGCGGCGGCCAGCCGAGACTCCACTGGGGCGGCCGCGGCAGCCACATCGCCGACGGAGCGGTCCTCGCTCATCATGATCAGCGCCGCCCTGCGCAGCGCCCAGGTGCTGGCGGCCGGCATGACCCGCTCCCTCTGCCTGGAGGCCTCATCGTCAGTGGCTGCCGCCGGGGCCGCCTCCGACGACACCGCCGCCGATGGCGGAGCGTCCAGCGCCGGGCGCTACTTCCTGCTGCTGGCCGAGCGGGAGGAGCAGCGGATCCGCGCCGACACCGACTGGATTGAGGCCTGCCTGGATGATGAGTCCTTGGGCCTGTCTGAGGAGGGTGAGTCCCTGGGCCTGTCTGAGGAGGGTGAGTCCCTGGGCCTGTCTGAGGAGGGTGAGTCCCTGGGCCTGTCTGAGGAGGGTGAGTCCCTGGGCCTGTCTGAGGAGGGTGAGTCCCTGGGCCTGTCTGAGGAGGGTGAGTCCCTGGGCCTGTCTGAGGAGGGTGAGTCCCTGGGCCTGTCTGAGGAGGGTGAGTCCCTGGGCCTGTCTGAGGAGGGTGAGTCCCTGGGCCTGTCTGAGGAGGGTGAGTCCCTGGGCCTGTCTGAGGAGGGTGAGTCCCTGGGCCTGTCTGAGGAGGGTGAGTCCCTGGGCCTGTCTGAGGAGGGTGAGTCCCTGGGCCTGTCTGAGGAGGGTGAGTCCCTGGGCCTGTCTGAGGAGGGTGAGTCCCTGGGCCTGTCTGAGGAGGGTGAGTCCCTGGGCCTGTCTGAGGAGGGTGAGTCCCTGGGCCTGTCTGAGGAGGGTGAGTCCCTGGGCCTGTCTGAGGAGGGTGAGTCCCTGGGCCTGTCTGAGGAGGGTGAGTCCCTGGGCCTGTCTGAGGAGGGTGAGTCACTGGGCCTGTCTGAGGAGGGTGAGTCCCTGGGCCTGTCTGAGGAGGGTGAGTCACTGATCCCCTGTCTGAGGAGGTGAGTCACTGATTCCCTGTCTGAGGAGCTGAGTCACTGATCCTGTGTCACTGCAGTGTCGGGGATTCTCCGGGTGTCGGCCGGCAAGGCCCGCCTGCTGCTCACCGAGAAGCTCGCGCAGTTCCGCGGCCTCTGCGAGGACAACATGGCCAACGGGGTCACCCAGTACTGCGACCTGAACGGCTTCTGGGCCATCTGCTGCCTGCAGCTGCAGGACATCGGGCGGATGCTGGCCACGTGCAGGCAGATCCGCGACTGCCAGTTCCGGCGGGTGCCGCCAGCGCCGCCTTCGCCTCCGGCACCGCAGCAGCCACGGGAGCCGCTGCAGAAGCGACAGCCGTCCAGAGCTCCGGCCAGACAGCAGCAGCGACAGCAGCAGCCGGCGAAGCAGCCAGCCTTGGCGGAGCGTCAGCGTCGAGAGCGTCTCGCTGAGCTGAAGCGGCGAGGCAGGCAGCGGCTGCAGCACGCGGAAGATTCCGCGGCACCCAGCGATGCAGCTGACGCTGAGGGGGCCGAGGGCGTCCAAATCTTTGCATGAATCTGCCTGTAGATTGGAAAATCTTGCTGTAGATTGGAATAATCTTGCTGTAGGTTGGAATAATCTTGCTGTAGATTGGAATAATCTTGCTGTAGATTGGAATAATCTTGCTGTAGATTGGAATAATCTTGCTGTAGGTTGGAATAATCTTGCTGTAGATTGGAATAATCTTGCTGTAGATTGGAATAATCTTGCTGTAGGTTGGAATAATCTTGCTGTAGGTTGGAATAATCTTGCTGTAGGTTGGAATAATCTTGTTGTAGATTGGAATAAACTTTATGTAGGTTGGAATAATCTTGTTGTAGATTGGAATAATCTTGCTGTAGGTTGGAATAATCTTGCTATAGATTGGAATAATCTTGCTGTAGATTGGAATAATCTTGCTGTAGATTGGAATAGTCTTGCTGTAGATTGGAATAATCTTGCTGTACGAGTAGATTGGAATAATCTTGCTGTAGATTGGAATGATCTTGCTGTAGATTGGAATAATCTTGCTGTAGATTGGAATAATCTTGCTGTAGATTGGAATAATCTTGCTGTAGATTGGACTACAAATATCTTTTTAAAGACTTTGTTTACGCAATTTTGTTTATTGCTATATAAAAAGATCTGCTGATGTTCGTTCTGAATCCTCACTCCCAAAGCAGACAGTTGTTTCCTTTAATTTTTATTGGCACTTTGAAGCCGCCGCCTCACGGTTGTTGTTCTAGTCAGTTGCATATTGCTTTATTCTTTGTTTATTTATTTTGCTTCAATCAGTTGAGCTACGCGAGCATTTGACAATCTTATATTATAAAACCATTTTTAACTCGCCTGTTAATCGGTTGCTGATTTTGCCATTTCGCTTTCGAATCTTGTCATTTTGCGTCGCTCCAGTGCTGAGTGAGCACATTGCTTCCCTTTCGGCATAAGTGAAGATTTGCTGCACCTTCTCACTGTTTCCGCGTCTCCCCTCTGGCGGCCTCCTGCTCTGCATTTTGCTTGAAATTTTTGTAAATCAGTGTGCTGACTTTGTGTTTCACTGCCTGAGGTGTCCGGAGGTTTGAAGCCTGAAGACATTTGCAACCTGAAGATAAACCCACCTTTAGCTGGTTAATGCCAATGTCCTGTGAATAGAATCTGTAAAACCTCAAGATTCTAGCGGGAGAATGTAGCCTGGAAGAACGAGTTTTATCCATGTGCTATCAGAACCCGTGATTCAAATCATGTGATCCAAATCATGTGATCCAAATCATGTGACTCAAATCATGTGATCCACAGCAGAGGCTGAGTCAGCTGAGTGGAGACCCCCCCCCTGCACCGCACTGCCGCTTCACTTGCTCCCGTTTCGAGCCCACACCCGACAATTGTCTGCCAATCAGTCACTCACCATTGCCTCCGTTGTGGCCGAATTTTTTCGCGTTTTTGTGCGTCCTCTTTGACTGCAGTATTGAATGTGCGTTCATTTGGTTAAAGCAGTTCAACTGTTTTTGAATCGTCCGGTATGTGGATACAGTCGATGAACTCTCGCTCCTGACTAAGCACTGAGTGATAGGAGCGTTGAAGAATCATTAGTGTGGAATTTGGAGTTCCTGCTATCATCCATTATGGTGCGGAAGCATATTGTCAGGGGGATTCCGTCCCTATTACACAGATAACTTATTGTCAGGGGGATTCCGTCCCTATTATACAGATAACTTATTGTCAGGGGGATTCCGTCCCTATTACACAGATAACTTATTGTCAGGGGGATTCCGTCCCTATTATACAGATAACTTATTGTCAGGGGGAATTCTGTCCCTATTATACAGATAACTTATTGTCAGGGGGAATTCCGTCCCTATTATACAGATAACTTATTGTCAGGGGGAATTCCGTCCCTATTATACAGATAACTTATTGTCAGGGGGAATTCCGTCCCTATTATACAGATAACTTCTTGTCAGGGGGAATTCTGTCCCTATTATACAGATAACTTATTGTCAGGGGGAATTCTGTCCCTATTATACAGATAACTTATTGTCAGGGGGAATTCTGTCCCTATTATACAGATAACTTATTGTCAGGGGGAATTCTGTCCCTATTATACAGATAACTTATTGTCAGGGGGAATTCTGTCCCTATTATACAGATAACTTATTGTCAGGGGGAATTCTGTCCCTATTATACAGATAACTTATTGTCAGGGGGAATTCCGTCCCTATTATACAGATAACTTATTGTCAGGGGGAATTCTGTCCCTATTACACAGATAACTTATTGTCAGGGGGAATTCTGTCCCTATTACACAGATAACTTATTGTCAGGGGGAATTCTGTCCCTATTATACAGATAACTTATTGTCAGAGGGATTCCGTCCCTATTATACAGATAACTTATTGTCAGAGGGATTCCGTCCCTATTATACAGATAACTTATTGTCAGAGGGATTCCGTCCCTATTATACAGATAACTTATTGTCAGGGGGAATTCCGTCCCTATTATACAGATAACTTATTGTCAGGGGGAATTCTGTCCCTATTATACAGATAACTTATTGTCAGGGGGAATTCCGTCTCTATTATACAGATAACTTATTGTCAGGGGGAATTCCGTCCCTATTATACAGATAACTTATTGTCAGGGGGAATTCTGTCCCTATTATACACATAACTTATTGTCAGGGGGAATTCCGCTCCTTAATACATAGATAACTTATTGTTACTGAGAAGCCAAAATGCTCGTAGATAAATGAAGGACATTGTCAGGGATGAGTTTCACCTCTTATTATATAGGACAACACAAAGCGATATTGAAGTAATAGCAATATAAAAATACATCCCCAATTTTGTCATAGATAAAATTTATGACGAAAAGAACCTATGGATTTTGCTGTTAGGAACAATTTATTTGTTAATTTGCAACCTGTTACTTTTTCTAGTCTAATGCAGCCTCTGCGCTGCATCGCATCTTATTTGTCTCGTTTATCTTCCGCTTTACGAATTCCGGCTTAAGCTAATCCGCTCTAACCGCGCTGCAGCAACGTTTATCGGCATTCCAGTTTTACCGCTCCAGGTGTTGTTCCAGCTGTGTTTCCTGTTTCTAGCTTGTCTTTTTTGCTGCTTCCCTAAGCTGAGTCGCCTGTCAATCAATGCAATTTTATCTGTTGTTTTCTCCCGCTTTTTCCTTCAGCTGCGAGCCGTCTCATTAATCATAACAGGCCCGCCAGACTGCTCTTCCTGAGCGCGGGGCCTCGCACTGAACCTGGCGACTTGAATCCAATTGCTTAGAATAGACGCAGTCTTCAGGCTTTGTTGTACCAGTTGAATCGCTCAGCCCATCATGGACTTTTCGTGTCTTTGTCACTTCTCTGCAGACCCAGTGTCAGTCGGGGCACCCACTGGCTTACGTTATTGTGCTGCGAGATTTGAGAATATCTAAGAAAAGATTGTGGCCTGAAAGTCAGATTAGCGAGATTTGAGAATATCTAAGAAAAGATTTGACCTGAAAGTCAGATTAGCGAGATTTGGGAATATCTAAGAAAAGATTTGACCTGAAAGTCAGATTAGCGAGATTTGAGAATATCTAAGAGAAGATTGTGGCCTGAAAGTCAGATTAGCGAGATTTGAGAATATCTAAGAGAAGATTGTGACCTAAAGGTCAGATTAGCGAGATTTGAGAATATCTAAGAGAAGATTGTGACCTAAAGGTCAGATTAGCGAGATTTGAGAATATCTAAGAGAAGATTGTGACCTGAAAGTCAGATTAGCGAGATTTGAGAATATCTAAGAGAAGATTGTGGCCTGAAAGTCAGATTAGCGAGATTTGAGAATATCTAAGAGAAGATTGTGACCTAAAGGTCAGATTAGCGAGATTTGAGAATATCTAAGAGAAGATTGTGACCTGAAAGTCAGATTAGCGAGATTTGAGAATATCTAAGAGAAGATTGTGGCCTGAAAGTCAGATTAGCGAGATTTGGGAATATCTAAGAAAAGATTTGACCTGAAAGTCAGATTAGCGAGATTTGAGAATATCTAAGAGAAGATTGTGGCCTGAAAGTCAGATTAGCGAGATTTGAGAATATCTAAGAGAAGATTGTGACCTAAAGGTCAGATTAGCGAGATTTGAGAATATCTAAGAGAAGATTGTGACCTAAAGGTCAGATTAGCGAGATTTGAGAATATCTAAGAGAAGATTGTGACCTAAAGGTCAGATTAGCGAGATTTGAGAATATCTAAGAGAAGATTGTGGCCTGAAAGTCAGATTAGCGAGATTTGGGAATATCTAAGAAAAGATTTGACCTGAAAGTCAGATTAGCGAGATTTGAGTATATCTAAGAGAAGATTGTGGCCTGAAAGTCAGATTAGCGAGATTTGAGAATATCTAAGAGAAGATTGTGGCCTGAAAGTCAGATTAGCGAGATTTGAGAATATCTAAGAGAAGATTGTGGCCTGAAAGTCAGATTAGCGAGATTTGAGAATATCTAAGAGAAGATTGTGGCCTGAAATTCAGATTAGCGAGATTTGAGAATATCTAAGAGAAGATTGTGACCTAAAGGTCAGATTAGCGAGATTTGAGAATATCTAAGAGAAGATTGTGGCCTGAAAGTCAGATTAGCGAGATTTGAGAATATCTAAGAGAAGATTGTGGCCTGAAAGTCAGATTAGCGAGATTTGAGAATATCTAAGAGAAGATTGTGACCTAAAGGTCAGATTAGCGAGATTTGAGAATATCTAAGAGAAGATTGTGACCTGAAAGTCAGATTAGCGAGATTTGGGAATATCTAAGAAAAGATTTGACCTGAAAGTCAGATTAGCGAGATTTGAGTATATCTAAGAGAAGATTGTGACCTGAAAGTCAGATTAGCGAGATTTGAGAATATCTAAGAGAAGATTGTGGCCTGAAAGTCAGATTTGCGAGATTTGAGAATATCTAAGAGAAGATTGTGGCCTGAAAGTCAGATTTGCGAGATTTGAGAATATCTAAGAGAAGATTGTGGCCTGAAAGTCAGATTTGCGAGATTTGAGAATATCTAAGAGAAGATTGTGACCTAAAGGTCAGATTAGCGAGATTTGAGAATATCTAAGAGAAGATTGTGACCTGAAAGTCAGATTAGCGAGATTTGAGAATATCTAAGAGAAGATTGTGGCCTGAAAGTCAGATTAGCGAGATTTGGGAATATCTAAGAAAAGATTTGACCTGAAAGTCAGATTAGCGAGATTTGAGAATATCTAAGAGAAGATTGTGACCTGTAAGTCAGATTTGCGAGATTTGGGAAAATCTAAGAGAAAATTGTGACCTGAAGGTCAGAGTGCAGCTGGCTGGCTACTCCCTCATCGTAGTGCACGAACACTCTGAGCCTTGGGGGCAGCCCCTCATAATCGGGAACAGCTTCAGCGCGCATATAATTGCCGAATCAAGCCCAGGTCGGGGTGGCGTGAGTTACCGCCGAGCTCTGCCATCAGAGTTTGGCAATGAGCTTCAGCATAATCAGATTACAGCTAGCCTACTAGCGAGTAGCGAGAAAGGAATAGCGATTGATAAATATCTTATCCGAGCAGTGGGTCCAAAAGGTTGCTCAAAGATTGTCTACTGTAAATAGAACTTTGACCGTGTGTGAGCTGGGAGATGCGGAACACTTGGCTCTGCCAGCTCAATTGAAGCCAGAATTCCCTGCAGTACATTGGCAGCAACGGGTGGCGCTTTGCTACACCCATCAGCTTCGCCGCAAGCCATGCCGTAAAGCACTCGATCGCAGACTGCGACCCCTGCGACCGGAAACTGGAGCGCTGAAATCCCCTCCCCCAAGCAGCATGGGAGCTGCGGATTTGCGCAGGAATCTAGCTGACCCGAGACGGCAGCTGGCCGAGGGAAAGCCGCAGCCGACAGCGAATCGCACTTGGCTCACTTTTTCCTTTACTGTTTTTTTTGTTTCCAGCCGTCCTCTCGATGGGGGCAACTGCGAAATTTTATATGTCATCTTGGCTACAGTATTCTGTCTTGGAAGATGATGGATGACGATAAAGCGCATCGTTCAGCTTCTACTCCTTCGCCATTGCCTCGCCTGTGCTCTATCCAGATTCAGTTTAAAGCTGGTCAATACAATTAGGGAAAATGATCTTTGATTCTTTGTTTTCTTAACTTTTTACACTGGATTGGTCACAGCTGGCAAAGTCGATAAAGCCCAGCGTTTGCGCCTTTCTTCATTGTAGGGGTGAAAAATCGCCAGACTTTACGAGTAAAACGACTTTTTTACACTGAAAATTCTAGATCTTTAACGACAATTTGTCAATAAACTCGGAAGATCAGATCGAATTTAGTTGCTTATTAATGTGATCTGACAACTTTGACAGACAGTTTCTTGGCTGGTACAGGTACTGATCAAAGCCCTTAGATTCGATACAGTGTTTGGTATTCTCTAGCCGGTAGGATTAGAAACATTTCATCGAATGTTTTTCGAATCAAAATTGCCTGTAAATTCGGAAGCCGAAATCTTTCAGCCTTCAACTCACTGCGCAGATGCCTTCATCCGGCTCTTCTGCACCCGAGCATTCAAGTTTCCTTGCAGTCGTCGGGAAAAATCAAAAAGTTACATTTTGAAACCACATCCAGACTAAAGCTGCATTTTGCAAGTCTTAAAACCCATTAGATTTGTGAATCTTAATGGCTTTCCAGAGCATGTTGTAGCGATTGCGAACTGATTGTTGCAAATCAGGGATCAGGCTTCAAGCTTCCGGCTTCAGAGCGTTTTACCTTTCAGGTTCTGCGTCTCCCAACCCAACCCTCAAACCGATGCCTGAATTTCGGGCTTCAGTCCATCAGCCAGTCAGTCCAGTCAAACATCAACAGCAGTTCCAAGGCTGCCAAAGCCACTGCGGCTGTTGAAGCCCGGCCGACAATGCCAGCCGCGGCTGCCGACTCTCTCTGGCGGGCGGCCGGAGCTGCTCCTTCGGCACGCGGGTTCCTGCCAGCTCCTGACGCTGCCACGGAGCCTGCAGTAGCCGAGTCTGCAGGACAGGTGTCCGCGGCTTCAAAGAGCCGACTGCAGGCAGCGAATGCGACGAGGAGTCGGGCTGAGCGGCCCAAGCAGCTGCTCCCGCCTGCGGCTGATGTCAGCTGGCAGTTCAGCACGGCCGCGGCAGATTCCGCTGAACATGTCGATGGCCCGTCCAACATCACCGTGACGTTAGCCGGGCCGCAGAAGGACGCTTCCTGCAGGCTGGAGTTGATTTTCATGGGCTTTGGCTACCCATTTCTCGAGTCGCATGAAATCAGTAGCATCATCAGTAGCATAACCATCAGTAGCATCATCATCAGTAGCATCATCAGTAGCAGCATCAGTAGCATCACCAGTAGCATTATCAGTAGCATCATCAGTAGCATCATCATCAGTAGCATCATCATCAGTAGCATCACCAGTAGCATTATCAGTAGCATCATCAGTAGCATCATCATCAGTAGCATCATCATCAGTAGCATCATCATCAGTAGCATCATCATCAGTAGCATCATCAGTAGCATCATCAGTAGCATCATCAGTAGCATCACCAGTAGCATTATCAGTAGCATCATCAGTAGCATCATCATCAGTAGCATCATCATCAGTAGCATCATCATCAGTAGCATCATCAGTAGCATCATCAGTAGCATCACCAGTAGCATTATCAGTAGCATCATCAGTAGCATCATCATCAGTAGCATCATCATCAGTAGCATCATCAGTAGCATCATCAGTAGCATCATCAGTAGCATCATCATCAGTAGCATCATCATCAGTAGAATCATCAGTAGCATCATCAGTAGCATCACCAGTAGCATTATCAGTAGCATTATCAGTAGCATCATCATCAGCAGCATCATCAGCAGCATCATCAAGTGATCTGACGACTCACCTGTCGGGCTGGCCCAGCTCGATCGGATTTCTTCGCAAATCGATCAGCTCGAGACGTCGGTTGCTTGACAAAGCCGACCCTCTGGCCACAGCTCGGATCCTGTGCAGCCGGTTCTGCTGAAGCTCCAGTCGCTGCAGAGCCACCACGGCAGTCAGCAGCCTGGACGGCAGCATTTTCAGCCGATTCGCCGAGAGGCGCAACTCGACGAGCTCAGTGCAATCGATAAGCAACTCGTCAGGCAGGTGAGTCAGCCGATTGTCGGACAGGTCGAGGGTCTTCAGGCCTCGACAAGGTGTCAGGGACATCGGGCTGAGCATCTGAATGCCGCTGCCAGTGAGCTGAAGCTCAGATAGGCGGCCACCGGAGGCTACGAGGAGACCAGGACCCAAAGTGCCAATCTGAAGTGTGATTTGGTTGGCTTTAAAAATAATGTCTGACTCTCGGAGCATGTACCGGAGAGCTGTTCGAAGATTGTTTATTTATGTACTAGCTGTAGCTACAAGTGCAACTGCGGATTTAAATAGTTCGTCACAATAGCAGTCCACAACGAACTAATTACCTGTGAATCATGAATGCCGAGACTTCTCAAACTGGTGAGGCCCAGCATCTGCGTGGCTGACAGGCCCTCCGAGGAGCGCCAGCCCCGGATTCGCAGCCGCTGAAGCCGGCCGCAGGACCCGCCGCCCGGCGCCCGCCATAGGCCTGCAGCCGAGCCGAAGACAAAGCGGAGGTGCAATTGTCTGAGCGGCCTGACCCCAGCCAACTCAGCGCTGCAGTTCAGGCTAGCGGTCGCACCGACAGCTGACTCAGCTGATCTCGGCGGCAGGAAGATGTCGCATGACTTTTGCCATCGTTGCTGGATGCAGTGCTGCTGCAGATGCTGCTTTGGCAATAACTGTCTGTGCGCCTGCAAGAGTGCCGAGTCTTGAGTGGATCTGGGGCAAGGTAGTCTGGCTATGGCTAGAATCGGAGCAATGACGAGCAAAATGAGAATCCGGGATGTGCAGAACGTTGTAGCCTGCTCCATCTTCTTGCTGCTGGTTCTGTCAATAAGTACAATTTTTGCTGCTGCAAATTCATTAATCCGGCAGCGATAATGCGAGTATATATATGGCGATCACTTCCTCCTCGTAACAGTGGATTGTCCCGTATTAAATGGCAACTTTTATTGGGTGGAAGAAAAACTTCAGGTGCAGATGCAGCTGGGAAGATAGAGCAACACATTTGCATTGGATGGAGAGGCAGACATGTGTGGCTTGACAATAGCTAAGCAGCATTTCAACCTGTCGTTAATTATGTTGTATAACTGCGCCCGGCAGCTCAACCTCCTGGCCAGTAGCAATACTGTCAGGCTGAAGTGGATTCCAGGGCACGCAGGATTTCTGGGGAACGAGCTGGCAGACACCCTCGCCAAGAGGGGCGGCTCTGGCTCTTTCTTTGGCCCTGCCCCCTGGTCCCTATCCCTTCGACGGTCATCAATCGTCAGATCGATGACTGGACTGACTCCCTACACAGGGACAGATGAGCGGGCACCCAAAACTGCCGAAAATTTCTGCCGCAGTTCCGTGCCCCTCCCGCAGGCTCAAAAACGTCTTTCTGAACCAAAATCGGAAGGATATTTGAGCCCTCGTCATGACATATACCGGCCATGGCTACCTCGCCAGGCCCTGCTTCCTCTGAGGCGACCTCGAGAGCGAACTTTGTCCCTTTTTGCGGGTACGACAATGAAGATGCTCAGCACTTTGTTTGTCACTGCCCTTTACCAGAGACCGGCTACGCTACCTCGGGCCAAACCCGTCCATTGACGAGGTCTGCTAGCTCGACAACATCCCACGGCTCATCCAGTTCCTTCGGGCGACAAGACGAGCCACTTTCTTCCCCACGGAAGATCACGCTGCAGGACGGACCGGCGGACCACCCTGACCAGCCCCACGCCTCTGCCTGTCTGCAGGCCTTCAGGGGCTAGCGGAATGGGCGACCCTAGCCCCCCCGCTGTGTCTACGGACCATCCTGCAGCTGAGTCAAAGTAGTGTAAGTTATGTACGAGTATATGTGGGTACTCGTGATTACTTGGCTTATGTCCGTTGCCTATCTGCGGAAATGAGGATTCGTTATAGATTTTCGAGTTGAACTGAAAAATGAAAACTGAAAATTGAGTTGAGCATTCACCCGATCGATTGCAATCACTATTCACGGTTCACATCTTAGTCACAGTTTTTCATGCATTCTCTTAGTGAAGGGGCATCTCTGAAATATTGTGCCACTGCTTGAGCTGTTTTTGTGTCATTCCTGGCTGAAAATTTTTTTATTATCTAACAGCTAGATTAAAAGTGCTACGAACAGCTTAAATGTACATTTGCATAAACTACGACGTGTACCGTCAACTTAAGTTGGTACAGCTATTTTTGGTTCGTACTGACGTTTATTTTGTCCCTAAAGAGCGATTAGCTGAACAAAAATCAGGCTTCGGTTAAGCAAAAGTCGTGGCGAATACCAGGCAAAATATCGCCGCAATGTAACGATTGCGATACTCTAGTAAAAACGTAATTACACTTAGTACACGACGCGTCGTAACGACATAGCCATTTCCTGTGGGCGCTAGTGACAGTGCAGGTATTAGCAGTGGGCGCTATTAGCAGTGTGCTTCTGTTTTTTTCTCATTTTACACGAGAAAATTCGGAACGGGACGGACTGATCACGTTTCTGAGATTCAGAATTTCTCAGTCTTAGCATTGTTTATATTGTATTGACTACATATATTTGTGTTCCATGTACTAAGTAATTCTCTACTGGAGCTCATCATTATAGCATTGTGCAGGGACAATTAGTAGGCTGCGTCCCAACAATATTATTGTGCTTGTAATGTACTCTTTAGTGTACGTACGTAAGTTATTTCTGGTTTAAGGTGTGAAAGCTGAAATGTGCTTGAAGTTGACAGAGAATAACCCTAAACTAGTCTTTCTGAAGACTTCTTTCCGGTTTTTGTACAAATTTTTCTTTTTTTCTATTTTTGCACTTTTAAAATTAAATACTAAAAGCCAGCCGAGTTCCGTTTTTACTTGCAAATCGGTTGCATCAATGAGTACCACGGATTACTACACGTAGATTTAGGTCGTTTAAAATTCACTGACGGCGAATATTGGGCAGTTTCGTCGACAAATGAAGTTGCTGACAAAATAGAATTTGCTAAATAGCTGGTTAGCCGGCTTTACTATGGTGGTCTGTTGCAGCTAGCCATATTACTTGTACCATTCAGAAAATAAGAAACTAGAGACAGTGGGGTCGTACTATAAAGCTGTCGTGGCGTAAGCTCGATCGTACGTCGGAACTTTTACACTGAGGAGATAGGAGCAAAGAACGATCTTATCTTACGATGGCTAGTTATAGAACGGGCCCAGTATATCTAAAAAGCCTTTCATTTTTTTCTGCAATTTAATTACCATAGATAACCGAGTCCTCATAACTTCTTAAAAATTTGCATGATTACAAATTTGCTACGATATCTCTAATTTTCGCGTTGATTTTGTCCGTGTCGACCCTTTTAAAATCGTTATTTCTATGAAAAAACATGTCGAGTCAGCAAAACAGATTTAGCCATGGAATCAACAAAAGCAAGTACGATTTGTTGAGCATTAGCTCGTTTGAAAATGTCATGCCCCTTTTATAATTAGTGCCCTTTATTATTATTAATCATAACCTTTTTAACGTTGATCTTTTTATAGCCAGTGCATTAGTCTGATGCAACATATCACTGCTGACACAACAATTTCAGTAGGCCATATGGCATGCATAAAGTGTTATGTTTTAGAAAACTATAGTCTTATTCAGTTCGGACAGAAGCATTAGTGGCTAAATTATATATCCTAATGAGAAATTCAGATTTCTTTAAAACTCGAAACTCTAATTTATGGATAAATTATCTTTAACATAGTTAAGTATTGATTTAAATTGATATACAATAATGTCACATTAGAATTAAGAAAGTAAGCCATTCAAGACACAAGATCTACAAAATTTTTATAAAAAATACTTTTTATTATATATTTAGTTAATGAATATTAGGACAGGTAAAATAGAATAATAATAAGGCCTAGGATATTATACTTTTAAGAATAAGATCAATTTATTTTTGTTGATTATATAATGATTCAAAGAAGGGTTCACAACAATTGACTGCCACAATTTGACTGAATTATCAAATCAAGCAATTTGATACAAATAAAAGGATTGGACAGAATGACTTTTCCAATTATATTATACTATAGCTAATATATAGAGATTTTGGCAAATAATATCCAGCATAAGATCAGCCTAATATTAGCTCAGTTTAGGGCAGTAGTGTAGTAGGGTATGGTCGAAATTGTCATATTTTAAATTGTCATATAATGATGACAACTTGGCCAATCTACAAGACTTTACCATTTGAATATGACCAATTTGTCAAATTTCTTGGAATTGAAATCAAGTTAAACAAAATAACATAGGACCCTAGAATAAATTAAAGCAAATTTTTATAATAGCTAAGAAATATAATCTTAAATAAAGTTTAAAAATATATTTGCTTCTAATTATAAAGGTATCAAACCATTACAATGCAATCTTTCTATCATTCATTCCTAGTTAAACCCATAGAATACTGTGTAACTGTGCTAATATTAGCTTAGTATTCTTTGGTTAAACCTTGAAATTCAGCTAGACTATTAACTTCAATACAGGAATTAGTCCAAGGCTTTGTATCTTTTAAGTAGATAGTATGAATGTAATTTAAAGTTGAAAATCATTTTGTTATCAAACAAGAACATGTTGCCGCTATGAGAGCCAAGATCCTTGTGCAAATAATGAAACATAATATGACAATTTAGTAAATCCAGCATTGTCTAAATGTAGAGACAATGACAATTTAGATAATTTAGTTGTTTTTTGTAACCCACATATGAAGATCTCGAATATGACAATTTTGGCCGGAGGTGTGAGTATGGCATTGGTGCTGACCAATTAAGGGACAAACAAATTTGATGACAGAGATTCACCATGGACAAATTTAGTAAAAGCAAATTTGGCAACAATCTATTCTTAGTCAAATTAGGTAATAATAAAGAAAAAAACAATTGACAAATTATGTATAATCTTATTTATTATTCTAAAAAAATTGGTGTTAGTAAATACACATTAAGTTTCTCTTCTAATTGAGCTTGTTTTATCTATTATTTATATTCTTATACTTTGCTTTCCACAGAAAACTATATTTTGAAGATCTTACCTAATCTCATATATTGAATCTAGGAAGATTATTATTCATTAGTATATGGATCTATTTTTATGTAAAGCCACTGTGACCTAGTTTTCTTTAATTATTAGTACTTTTAATTTCAAAGTAGAGAATCGAATGCCTGGCAGACCTTTCATTTTGAATAGAACAGAATGGGCATAAGTTACAGCTTAAAACTAACATCCAATTTTCAGGATCATGTGTGCCCATAACTGCTGCCCGCTGGCAGGCGGCTGCCCCACTGCACTGGCATGACACAGCGGTACCAGCAACTCAGCATGGCTGAGCACTCTCAGCACTCAGGGCGCGCATCTCGTGCCAACATGCTGCTAGAAGCCCTGCGCACCCTTGTGCTGATTCTAGTGTTCTACAGCTTCTCCATCACGCTGACCTTCTACAACAAGAAGTACATCACCCTGTACCCGTATCCCCTGTCCATCACCGTGCTGCACCTGTGCGTGAAATTCCTCCTGGCCTGGCTGATCCGCCAGGTCGTGGAGCAGCTGACCGGCTGCCACCGACTGGAACTGTGCTGGGCCGCCTACTGCCGCCGGGTGTCCCCGGCCGGCATTGCCAGCTCCTTGGACATCGGCCTGTCCAACTGGAGCTTCGAGTTTGTCACGGTGTCGCTGTACACCATGACCAAGTCTACTGCCGTGGTCTTCATCCTGCTGTTCGCTATCTACCTGCGGCTTGAGGAGAAGGTAAAAAGTTACAGGCTGGGTGTTTCTGGTGCCCTTTGAGCGATTGGTTTCATGAAGCTGAGTCAGCAAGGAGGGTCAAGAAGGTGCTGAGAGTCAGGAGAAAAGAGTGCTGGGGAGAGTTACGTGTTATGATAAAGGGAGCTCCTCGGATAATCAGTGGTAGAGTCAGTGGGGGAGAGTCAAAAAAGGTCTGGAGACAAGGGGTAGAGAGTCAGAGTTAGAGTCAGTCAAATACAGAGTCAGCCAGTCAGATGTAGAGAGTCAGTGTTGTATATGCTCTAATTTAACTATTGCGTATACGACGCACGTTATTTTTCATTTGTGTTATGCATTACAGTGCTCATGTCTTATGTGCTTGACTTGAGTGCCCTTAATGAGCCGCGACTAAAATAGAAAGAAAGAACAAGTTGCGGCTGCAGGAAAAAATATAAAGTACGCTGGTAACTCGCTTCAATTAAACATCACGGACTTCGACTTTAATGTCGTTGATTTAGAAGAGTCTATCGAGACTGGAATTATTGTCTTACAAAAAGCAGAAAACATAACAGTCAGTCAGTCAGGTGTAGAGAGTCAGCCAGTCAGGTGTAGAGAGTCAGTCAGTCAAATGCAGAGTCAGTCAGTCAAATGCAGAGTCAGTCAGTCAAATGCAGAGTCAGCCAGTCAGATGTAAAGAGTCAGTCAGTCAAATGCAGAGTCAGTCAGTCAAATGCAGAGTCAGCCAATCAGATGTAGAGAGTCAGTCAGTCAGATGCAGAGTCAGTCGGTCAGATGTAGCGTCAGCCAGTCAGGTGTAGAGAGTCAGCCAGTCAGGTGCAGAGAGTCAGCCAATCAGAGTCAGAAATAGAGAGAGGTAGAATCAGTGGTAGAGTCTGAGAGCCAGGAATGCCACCTGAGATGCGGTCGCCCCTCCCTCAGCGCTGGAGCCTTGTGCTGGTGATCCTGCTGATCGCGGTGGGGCTGTTCCTGTTCACCTACAAGAGCACGCAGTTCCACACCGGCGGCTTCCTGCTTGTGCTGTCCGCCTCGTTCGTGTCGGGGATTCGCTGGACCACCGCCCAGGTGGTGACGCAGCGGGCGGAGCTCGGGCTGGCGAACCCGGTGGACATGATCTACCATGTGCAGCCCTGGATGGTGCTGGTGCTGCTGCCTCTGTCCGTGGCATTCGAGGGCACGGAGATCGCCACCACGGCCAATCTGTTCCGGGCCTCCAGCGCCACGGCCGCCTTTGGCACGGTGCGGATCCTTCTGGTTGGCGCCTTTCTCGCATTCGGCCTGGAATGCTCCGAGTACCTGCTGCTGAGCCGCACCAGCTCCCTCACCTTCTCACCTTGTCCGTGTCTGGCATCTTCAAGGAGGTCTGCACCATCGTCCTGGCGGCCGGCATCAACGATGACGTCATCAACCCGGTAAACTGGGCCGGCATGGCCCTGTGCCTGTCGGGCATCGGCCTGCACTGCGGCCTCAAGGCTGCGGCGTCCTCCGCCGACGCCAGTGAGTGCCTCAGACTGTAACTGGAGTTGCAGCTGATGCTGGCTGTCTCTTCCCCATCCCTGCAGACTTGCCTCAGACTGTAACTGGAGTTGCAGCTGATGCTGACTGTCTCTTCCCCATCCCTGCAGACTTGCCTCAGACTGTAACTGGAGTTGCAGCCAATGCTGACTGTCTCTTCCCCATCCCTGCAGACTTGCCTCAGACTGTAACTGGAGTTGCAGCCAATGCTGACTGTCTCTTCCCCATCCCTGCAGACTTGCCTCAGACTGTAACTGGAGTTGCAACCAATGCTGACTGTCTCTTCCCAATCTCTGAAGACTCGAACTGTCTATTGTTGATGGAAAGAGCTCAGCAAGGCTCAAAGAATTCAGTCCACGCAGCAGTAGATTATCTTGACTGTGCTCTTGAAGTTTGCTGTGATTGAACGTTGCTCCGTTAGGGAAACCGCGCTCCGTAATGTACATGTAAGACTGGGGTGCGGTTTGCAGAACTCCATTGAGTCAGCTGTAACTTTGCCACCCCAACTGCTTGTCACTGATTGATCAGATCTGCCTGTCTTTTATCGCGGCTTCCTCGCTGCAGTTCCTGTCTGTATCCGTGGTGTTGGCATAGAGTCTTAACGAATTCCATTGCTTTCTAGGAGCTTACTACTGACTCAGTGCAGTCAGTAGTCAGCAAGGTGTTTCTGCTGTAAAATATTGATGCAAATCGTTCTCGCCCGTTTCAGGCTAAACGGCGACAGGTAATGTTTATGCCTCTGAGGCATTTGTGTCTGATTTTATTTTTCTAACCTCATTATATTTGATTTGGATCAATGATTTTCGCCTGATAGAGCTGATTTAATTAGTCTTTCTAAGATTTTTTTGAGTTAGGCAGGAGTTGGGGTATAAGAAAGCAACTGTAGCTTTGAGAATAAAAGTGTGCAAAGTCTAGTGTCCGATTACAGATAAGAAAAAATGGAAAATTTTAGTATCCAATTGCAGATTGGAGATAAAAGTGCAAATTCTAGCGTCTAATTGCAGATTGGGGATAAAAGTGCAAATTCTAGCGTCTGATTGCAGATTGGAGATAAAAGTGCAAATTCTAGCGTCTAATTGCAGATTGGAGATAAAAGTGCAAATTCTAGCGTCTAATTGCAGATTGGAGATAAAAGTGCAAATTCTAGCGTCTAATTGCAGATTTGGGATAAAAGTGCAGATTATAGTATTCAATTGCAGATTGGAGATAAAAGTGCAAATTCTAGCGTCTAAATTGCAGATTGGAGATAAAAGTGCAGATTATAGTATCCAATTGCAGATTAGAGATAAAAGTGCGAATTCTAGCGTCTAAATTGCAGATTGGGGATAAAAGTGCAGATTATAGTATCCAATTGCAGATTAGAGATAAAAGTGCGAATTCTAGCGTCTAATTGCAGATTGGAGATAAAAGTGCAAATTCTAGCGTCTAATTGCAGATTGGAGATAAAAGTGCAAATTCTAGCGTCTAAATTGCAGATTGGGGATAAAAGTGCAAATTCTAGCGTCTAATTGCAGATTTGGGATAAAAGTGCAGATTATAGTATTCAATTGCAGATTGGAGATAAAAGTGCAAATTCTAGCGTCTAAATTGCAGATTGGAGATAAAAGTGCAGATTATAGTATCCAATTGCAGATTAGAGATAAAAGTGCGAATTCTAGCGTCTAAATTGCAGATTGGGGATAAAAGTGCAGATTATAGTATCCAATTGCAGATTAGAGATAAAAGTGCGAATTCTAGCGTCTAAATTGCAGATTGGAGATAAAAGTGCAGATTCTAGCGTCTAAATTGCAGATTGGAGATAAAAGTGCAAATTCTAGCGTCTAAATTGCAGATTGGGGATAAAAGTGCAGATTATAGTATCCAATTGCAGATTAGAGATAAAAGTGCGAATTCTAGCGTCTAAATTGCAGATTGGGGTAAAAGTGCAAATTCTAGCGTCTAATTGCAGATTGGAGATAAAAGTGCAAATTCTAGCGTCTAATTGCAGATTGGAGATAAAAGTGCAAATTCTAGCGTCTAATTGCAGATTGGAGATAAAAGTGCAAATTCTAGCGTCTAATTGCAGATTTGGGATAAAAGTGCAGATTATAGTATTCAATTGCAGATTGGAGATAAAAGTGCAAATTCTAGCGTCTAAATTGCAGATTGGAGATAAAAGTGCAGATTATAGTATCCAATTGCAGATTAGAGATAAAAGTGCGAATTCTAGCGTCTAAATTGCAGATTGGGGATAAAAGTGCAGATTATAGTATCCAATTGCAGATTAGAGATAAAAGTGCGAATTCTAGCGTCTAAATTGCAGATTGGGGATAAAAGTGCAAATTCTAGCGTCTAATTGCAGATTGGAGATAAAAGTGCAAATTCTAGCGTCTAATTGCAGATTGGAGATAAAAGTGCAAATTCTAGCGTCTAATTGCAGATTGGAGATAAAAGTGCAAATTCTAGCGTCTAATTGCAGATTTGGGATAAAAGTGCAGATTATAGTATTCAATTGCAGATTGGAGATAAAAGTGCAAATTCTAGCGTCTAAATTGCAGATTGGAGATAAAAGTGCAGATTATAGTATCCAATTGCAGATTAGAGATAAAAGTGCGAATTCTAGCGTCTAATTGCAGATTGGAGATAAAAGTGCAAATTCTAGCGTCTAAATTGCAGATTGGGGATAAAAGTGCAAATTCTAGCGTCTAATTGCAGATTTGGGATAAAAGTGCAGATTATAGTATTCAATTGCAGATTGGAGATAAAAGTGCAAATTCTAGCGTCTAAATTGCAGATTGGAGATAAAAGTGCAGATTATAGTATCCAATTGCAGATTAGAGATAAAAGTGCGAATTCTAGCGTCTAAATTGCAGATTGGGGATAAAAGTGCAGATTATAGTATCCAATTGCAGATTAGAGATAAAAGTGCGAATTCTAGCGTCTAAATTGCAGATTGGAGATAAAAGTGCAGATTCTAGCGTCTAAATTGCAGATTGGAGATAAAAGTGCAAATTCTAGCGTCTAAATTGCAGATTGGGGATAAAAGTGCAGATTATAGTATCCAATTGCAGATTAGAGATAAAAGTGCGAATTCTAGCGTCTAAATTGCAGATTGGGGATAAAAGTGCAAATTCTAGCGTCTAATTGCAGATTGGAGATAAAAGTGCAAATTCTAGCGTCTAAATTGCAGATTGGAGATAAAAGTGCAGATTATAGTATCCAATTGCAGATTGGAGATAAAAGTACAAATTCTAGCGTCTGATTGCAGATTGGAGATAAAAGTGCAGATTATAGTATTCAATCGTAGGTAAAAGTGCAAATTTTCAACAACATAGTAAATTTGGAATCGAGTTTAATGCTTGGATCGCACAGTAGTCCTGCAAGTACGAGTACTGGATGATTAGTTTAAATTTAAATTGAACTGTTATTAAATTTATACGAGCTATTCTTATTAATGTTATTTAATTTCATGTTTACGCTTGCGTTTAAGCCCGGCCTGCTGTGCATTCTGCATGTTTTACTGACCCAAATTGGCTAGTTTAGAAAGTGTTCCCGAATCCTTTTCTCGCGGTATCCAGTTTGTGTTTTGCGCCAAATTGGTTGTCGATTTCTTGTTGCATCAATGTCAGTTCTCTATGGGCCTGATTTCATCCAGCACTGTTCCTGACACATTCGCAGACTAGGTGGCACACACAAATTTCCTGACACATTCACAGACTAGGTGGCACACACAAATTTCCTGACACATTAACAGACTAGGTGGCGCACACAAATTTCCTGACACATTAACAGACTAGGTGGCACACACAAATTTCCTGACATATTCACAGACTAGGTGGCACACACAAATTTCCTGACACATTCACAGACTAGGTGGCACACACAAATTTCCTGACATATTCGCAGACTAGGTAACACACTCACAAATTTCCTGACACACTCACAGATTTTCTGACACATTCGTAGACTAGGTGACACACTCACAGATTCCTGACATACTCAGACTAGATGACACACTCACAGATTTCCTGACATACTCACAGACTTCCTGACATACTCAGACTAGATGACACACTCACAGATTTCCTGACATACTCAGACTAGATGACACACTCACGGATTTCCTGACACATGCGTAAACTGAAACTTAGAATTCTGCTCACGAGTTCGAATCTCTCCCGCAGGAGACGGTCAAGCAGCTCGCAGCAGCAGCGGCAGGCAGTGCCGGCATCGGCAGCCGCTGCAGCTCGAAGCGCTACCGGCCCGAGAATCCGACTTCGCCTCTCACCGGGTGCGCCATTTCTCCGAGTCCGTCACCGTCAGGCGCTCCGTGTCGGATGATTGACAGCCCGGGCTGCCACACAATTCATGCCTCCACAATTCCTGCCCAGACTTTTCTGTGTCACCTGCGATTGAGTCCTGTGTGTGTGTTTCTGTTGTCACTGCTTGCAGGTCATAGGCTAATGAGTTCAAACATTTTAGTCTGTCTATATGTGTGCGTCTGTTTGGTGTGTACCGTGTTTACTATTCTCTTGTGTCCATCAAATAATTCAGTAAAAATGTTCATGAAGATTTAAGCTTCTATAACTTGGGCCATAGCTTGCTTTTGGAGACTTTTAGCCGTGGCTTTTTAAGTACCCCGGGACTGTGTGAGATGCTTTTTGTGCAGGTGTTTTCTTTCCATTCCTGGCTGCAGTGTCCAAATGCATTCACCGCTAATGTGTCGAATCTCTAATTGTTTGATCTAATTTGTCTGAAATGGCTGCTAACCTGTTCCGCCAGCTGCTTCCTCGCACTTTGAAAGCTTTGGTTCTTTCGACTTAGAACAAAAAGTCAGTTTCTATCCGTTGTGTTTCCATTTTTTGCTTGGTAATTTCTTGCCGACACATGGCATAGCTATACTATTTATAGAATAGCTATACTTCGTAATTACTTGTTTAAATCTTGCTGAACTTCTCTGTTAAGTTATGGTTCTCTCACACCTTGTTTTTACAGTATAACCGCGATCTGGTAATTAAAGACCACTTCTTCACTTTGAAAAGTTTTTTCGACCATAGTTGAAATTATTAAAAATAATTAGCACTGTATAACACTAATTACTTTTAAAGAATTGTAAATTTAGCTATCGTTGCTCCGTTGCCAACAATTTAGCTGGTACGCTATGGTAATTTTAGGGTGCCATCCCGCGATTCATTACGTGCATCGCTGCAGACTGCTTTCTTCCATTCCTCGATTTCTTGCTACTACGTTTCAAGATTTCAAGCAATTATAAAGGTGCGCTGTGTTCGATGTTCTTCCATGTTGACTGTGATGTTGATTTTGAATTAAATAAAATTATACCTTTCTCAGGTTAAATAGCCAAATACTGAGGTTTTTCCGTTTCTTCACTTTTGATTTTTATTCTTAAGGACTCAGAAGTTCTGTACATGCAAGAAAACAATTTTCTGCGTGCAAGAGTATTAGCTGAAAAACGGAAATGTACATGTAGAGGCAAATTTATACAATTGATTGATGATTTTTTTGATAGTTTTCCATGTCGCCATGATTCGGATATTGTTTAAAACGGAACGTCTTACTTCCGTGAATGGTTGGAACAATCATTAGGACTACTATAGGTTGAATAATTTTATTTTATTTAAAAGATTTTATGTGTGAATCATCTGAAAATTTGGTTTTAGTAAGAAACCTTTGTTAAACACCTAATTTTCTTTGACATTTTCAAACGCCGCTGACGAAGCAAAATTCTAAGAACTCGTAATGCGCAAGCTCGTGACCGTGACTTCAGATCAGCTTCAAAAAGTCGAAAGCTTACTTTACTTATTAATTCTATTCTTAGTAAAATAGTTTTCTGAAATTAGGTCAGATTATTGCAATAAAAACTCAAAATGCGTCGTGATAAAAAAGATGAAGAAGAAGGTGAGTTGCTTCTGAAACATTCAAATGAAATTGAAACAACAATCACATTTTTGTATGCAATGCAATGTAATGCACATGCAATTCTTTCATGCAGCTTTGTGTTTATATTAGTAAAATATGTGTATCGTTATTTAAATTAGTCATTAAGACATTTGTCTTAGATTATGGATTCTATTTATATCTAAGAAAATAACTTACTTAATGACAATGAATCTCTAGGCCTAGTCAAAATTGCTTCCATAAAGTGAGTGGTTCAAATACTAGAATGCTACAAATACTAGATGATTCGCCAAAAAACTATTTGCCCAAATTTATTCACTGAATACATTTTGCTGAAAGTCAATTTGCCAAAAACCTGATTAGGAAACTGATATCCACCAATTCAAATAGCAATATTGGCAATCTTTTGAAGTCTTTTCTGGCATCATGGTGTGATACTTACTTAGGTCATGTAGGTAAGGTTGTGAGTTTGATTTTTTATTTGTCATTGCCAATAATTTTTTATTGATAATTATCAACTATAGAAAACTTTTTCCTATTGGTTCAAGTCTTTTACTTTTATAAAAAATATAAGGAGAATAACTTTTGCAAAACAATTTCCACATTTGCCCATATATATGCAATATAGCTATTGTTGTATTCAGCCAATATTTATCAAAAGACACTTTTTCTTCTCAAGAAAGATATTTTTCAAATAAACAATTGTAATATATGAATATAAAGTATTATTACTTACTCTTTTCTCAACAAATCAATAATGAATTAAGATTGGCTTATAATGCAGCAAACTCCATAATTTTATGCCTCTCAAAATAGGCTATTGCTTTGTAAGCCACAATATGCAAGCATTTTACCGCATTTGTAAAAGACAAGTGGTTTTAACATTTAATATTTAACATTTTATGTTATTTATTTGTTCATAGATGAGGTCATTGATTGATTTTAATGTTTCAAATTTAACATTTACTGTTTCATTTGTTCATTTGTTTATTTTTTATTTTTCTTTGTTTATTTGTTCACCAAAACAACTTTTGGCAAAACATTTGCTTTTGGCAAATTGGCTTTAAGCAAATTAACTTTTGGCAAATTGACTTGCTATTGTCTGGACAAAATATGAAAAACTTGGATAAAAATGTTTTAAGGATTGTACCTTTTTTAAATATAAAAAGCATTTTATACTAAACTTTAAAATCATCTTAATATTATTTGTATCCTAGTTTATACATAGACAAAAATAAACTTTCCATAGTCAAGAAAGTAACCTTTGGTTTTGCCAAAGTAAATTCTGGCATACACAAAGGGTCCCTAATGCACTTGGTACACAATTCCAATATATACAAGGCCAGGGTCTTAGGTACGAGTACACTTGGAATATAATGATAATATATAAAAGGAGTCCAGATCTCTTTTACTTTTGTGTATTAAATTATTTTCTTTGAAGGTTTGTAGTATCTATTTAGTTTAATGATGAATACTTATAATAGATTTATAGAAAAATTGATAAGTTTCAATAGATAGATTGCCATTTATCAACTAGTGAAACTAATAAATGGGTGGTCTTATAGATACCAGTGACAAGACAGGCAAACCATGGTTTGTTGTTGCACAACAGTAATTAACTTGCTTGAGTTTTTCCTCCAGTGCATCTGCTTTATACTGACTGACCATTGACTTAGTCTACCTTTCCAATTGATAGTTAGACTTTATACCATCATAGACATAGATAAATCTTCTATTTAAGATACACCATTCTATGTCTATTTGAACAATAAATTTCTAAGAAAATAGCTAAATGTACAAAAATAAAAGATAACTAGGAGTCTTTACTATTTGCATAATTTAAGATAATTACATTATCTGCATATATATTATATTGTATTGTTATATAAAAAAACTGTTATTGTCTTATGCTTTCTGCATTAAAAATTTTGGTAGATATCCAGTTTTGCACTATTTTGCACATTCTGAATAGTTTCTAATATAATAAATTTCTAAGAATTTCTGGCATACAAATGACCTTTCAAAGTTAGAATATAAAAACTTCACATGCATTTAATATATACAATTTTTGATATAAACTAAATTTATTAAAATAAACATAAATATTTTAATACTTTAGTTATTGCACTATGCTATTATCTCTTGCACAATTGTAAAGAACCTTGGTAGAAAAAACTTGGTAGACAAAATAGTAAGTAAAGAATTGCAGATAATAACTTAAGAAACATTGTGCCTAAATGTACATTATGTATATAATATTATATAATCAATAGGCTCATAATAGCTAGTTGTAGCTTTGTTTTGCTGAATAATAAGAAAATTCAACAAATACTAACTACTTTACTTTATAGCAGGTTATATAGCTATTTAAACTTAGTAAAATAACCATTCCTATATTATGTAAAGCATTTTTGATATTGATGTTATAAGCAATTTTGCACCAAATTATTAGTACAATAAGTACTCATAATATAGCATTTATAATCCCGAAAGCAGTCAATTTGGTCTTGAATGCTAAAAAGACATGCAGTCTGAGAGTCTCTAGGGTTCTATAGCTAAGGTGTCTTATTGTTACAATCAATTTGATCCTGAAAGCAGTCAATTTCCTGCAAGCCATTTACATCAGTTATCATGCACTCTGACAATGAGGTGTTCAATGCACCCTTGGAATGTCAGTCGCCAATTTTATCACATGACATGAGCCTCGTCCTTCGTTTAGTTCTTCTTCAGCAGTGGAAAAACTGACGCTGCTCTCCAAATCACTCAGTTGTCCTAGCTTGGTCTGTAAATAAAATCAGTGTATGGCAATTTGGAAATGCTGTATTGTGCCATGGCCTTTTTACCCCGTGGGCACTTGATCCCTTTAACATTATAGACCACATTTAAGCCCGCATGAATCGAACGAAAGTCTAAGTCATAACTTTCATTTAATGCTCTCAAATTTGCGGGCAGATAAGCTTGGTTTCATCAAATAAAAGTGTCTGTGGTTGTGTCTTGCTAGGGCAAAAATGTCTATTGAACAATAACAGTAATACCCATGCTTCAAGCCGTTTAAGAACGTGAATATACTACATGTATTGTCACAGCATCGACTGTTACTGCGAAGAAGTAAAAGATGCTGATGGACCCTTATGTAATTTTTTCTGAAGTTTATCTTTAACTTTTGCAGAAAATATGTCTTTGAGTGAATTATTTTCATCTTTGATTGGGACATGAAACTAACTATTGCTGCTTAGCTAGAAGACATGCAATAAGCAGAATTCTACATTCATCTCATTGATCTGTGCAGTTTAAGGCTCCCATGTTGATTTATACGGCTGTATTTACATCCCCCAGGCCGAGCCAGCTTGTACACCGGCCTGGAGAAGAGCACCGTGCTGCAGGAGGCCCGGGTGTTCAACGAGACACCACTGAAAGTTCGGCGTTGCACAGAGATCCTCACCAAGATGCTGGTGATTCTTGGCCAGGGCGAGCAGCTGGGCCGAACGGAGGCCACCGAGGCGTTTTTTGCCATGACCAAGCTGTTCCAGAACAAGGATGTGCACCTGCGTCGCCTGGTGTACATCGTGATCAAGGAGATGGCCACGGTTGCAGAGGATGTCATTATTGTCACTAGCAGTCTCACCAAGGACATGACTGGTGCGTTAAATTCATGTCATACTCCAGGGGAATTCATGCCATGCTCCAGGGTAATTCGTGCCATGCTCCAGGGGAATTCATGCCATGCCCCAGGGGAATTCATGCCATGCTCCAGGGGAATTCATGCCATGCTTCAGGGGAATTCATGCCATGCTTCAGGGGAATTCATGCCATGCTCCAGGGGAATTCATGCCATGCCCCAGGGGAATTCATGCCATGCTTCAGGGGAATTCATGCCATGCTTCAGGGGAATTCATGCCATGCTTCAGGGGAATTCATGCCATGCTTCAGGGGAATTCATGCCATGCTCCAGGGGAATTCATGCCATGCTCCAAGGGAATTCATGCCATACGCCAGGGGAATTCATGCCATGCTCCAGGGGAATTCATGCCATGCTTCAGGGGAATTCATGCCATGCTTCAGGGGAATTCATGCCATGCTCCAGGGGAATTCATGCCATGCTTCAGGGGAATTCATGCCATGCTTCAAGGGAATTCATGCCATGCTCCAAGGGAATTCATGCCATGCTCCAAGGGAATTCATGCCATGCTTCAGGGGAATTCATGCCATGCTTCAGGGGAATTCATGCCATGCTTCACGGGAATTCATGCCATGCTCCAAGGGAATTCATGCCATGCTCCAAGGGAATTCATGCCATACGCCAGGGGAATTCATGCCATGCTCCAGGGGAATTCATGCCATGCTTCAGGGGAATTCATGCCATGCTTCAGGGGAATTCATGCCATGCTTCAGGGGAATTCATGCCATGCTTCAGGGGAATTCATGCCATGCTTCAGGGGAATTCATGCCATGCTTCAAGGGAATTCATGCCATGCTCCAAGGGAATTCATGCCATGCTCCAAGGGAATTCATGCCATGCTTCAGGGGAATTCATGCCATGCTTCAAGGGAATTCATGCCATGCTCCAAGGGAATTCATGCCATGCTTCAGGAGAATTAACCGATAAGAATTCAATCACAAACAGTGCTCACTGAGTCAGATGCCCCTTCAACGCAGGCAAGGAGGACGCCTTCCGCGCGCCGTCGATCCGGGCGCTGTGCCGCATCACTGACGCCGGGATGCTGCAAAGCATCGAGCGCTTTATGAAGCAGGCCATCGTTGACCGCTCACCCCCAGTAAGCAGCGCCGCCCTGGTCAGCGCCTACCAGATGTTCCGCTCCAGCCAAGATGTTGTCCGCCGATGGAGCAACGAGGTCCAGGAGGCCGTCAACTCCGACTCGGTGATGGTGCAGTACCACGCCCTGGGGCTGCTGCACCAGATTCGGCGCTCCGACCGCCTGGCCGTCACCAAGCTGGTGCAGAAGTACAGCAAGAGCTCGCTGCGGTCTCCGCTGGCCTACTGCTACCTCATCCGCGTGGCCAGCCGGCTTATTCAGGTTGGAGTCGAAATATTTAGGAATCCTTGGGAATGGCCCCTCAATTCCTTTGAGAAGCGCCCCTTAATTCCCTGAGAATCGCCCCTAATTCCCTGAGAATCTCCCATCAATTCCCTTGGGAATCGCCCCTCTACTCCCTTGAGAATCGCCCCTGAATTCCAATTCGCCCCTCAATTCCCTTAAGAATCGCCTCTCAATTTCCCCCATGAACCGCCCCTTAATTCCCCTATAAATCACCCCTCAATTCCTTTAGGAATCGTCCCTCAATTCCCCTATGAATCGCCCCTCAATTTCCTTGGAAATTGCCCCTCAATTCCACTATGAATCGCCCATCGTTTCCTTTGAGAATCGCCCCTCAATTCCCTTGAGAGTTGCCCCTCAATTCCCTTGAGAATCGCCCCTCAGTTCCCTTGAGAATTGCCCCTCGATTCCCCTATGAATCGCCCATTGATTCCCTTGAGAATCGCTCCTGAATTCCCTTGAAAATCGCCCCTTAATTCCCTTGAAAATCGCCCCTCAGTTATTCTATGAATCGCCCCTCAATGATGCACTGACATCCCGCAGGAGAGCTCCTCGGGCCAGGATGCGGCCTCCTTCGAGTTCCTGGAGAGCTGCCTGCGCAACAAGTCGGAGCTGGTTGTGTACGAGGCCGCCAGAGCTATTGTGGCCCTGGAGCAGACTTCGGCCAAGGAACTGGCCCCGGCCGTCTCAGTGCTGCAGATGTTCCTCAGCTCGCCCAAGGCGGTGCTCCGCTTTGCTGCCGTTCGAACACTCAACCAGGTGGCCATGAAGCACCCGGCCGCTGTGACCGCCTGCAATCTGGACCTGGAGCAGCTCATTGCCGACTCAAACAGGTTGGTTGGTTATTGTCTGAGTTCGTCTACTGGTAGTAGAAAGTGTAGAGTGTGGCGCAAAAAGCTACCCATGGTGTCAAGGTTTTGCTAATTAGATGACGAGGGACTTAGAAACTATTATGCAGTTATAGTTACTCCTGCCGTTTACCCTCACCAGGTCAATCGCCACCTTGGCCATCACCACCCTGCTGAAAACTGGCTCCGAGGCTTCCGTTGACCGGCTGATGAAGCAGATCTCCACCTTCATGACGGACATCTCGGACGAGTTCAAAATAGTTGTGGTGCAGAGCGTGCGCGCCCTGTGCAGCAAGTACCCGCGCAAGCAGGCCGTCATGATGACCTTCCTCAGCCAGATGCTGCGCGAGGAGGGCAGCTACGACTACAAGCGGTCCATCGTGGAGGCCCTGTTGGCCGTCATTGAGGAGAACCCGGAGTCGAAGGAGGCCGGCCTGTCCCACCTGTGCGAGTTCATCGAGGACTGCGAGCACCCCGTGCTGGCCGTCAAGACGCTGCACCTGCTCGGCGACGAAGGCCCAAAGACCATGCGGCCGTCCAAGTACATCAGGTGCGCCAAACTGAGCTAACCCAGCTGTATAGGCCAATCTGTGCAATACTCGTAGTTCAGCCAGACTGAAGCCCCAGTTGCATTCTCCCCCCATCTGCCCTCCGCCGCAGGTACATCTACAACCGGGTCATCCTGGAGGTTCCGCTGGTGCGCGCCGCGGCTGTGGCCGCCCTCGCCAAGTTCGGCGCCCTGCACGCCCCGCTGCTGGATTCCGTGCTGGTGCTGCTCGACCGCTGCAAGCTGGACACCGACGATGAGGTCCGCGACCGGGCCACCTTCTACCACCGAGTGCTGTCGCTGCGCAACGAGCAGCTGGCCTCCAAGTTCGTCCTGCAGCCCATGCAGCTCTCCGTTGTGGGCCTTGAGCAGGCCCTGCTCAGGTGAGTGTTTGGGACCAGGTGCTGATCTGGTCAGACTTGGGTGCTGCTCTGGTCAGACTTGGGTGCTGCTCTGGTCAGACTTGGGTGCTGCTCTGGTCAGACTTGGGTGCTGCTCTGGTCAGACTTGGGTGCTGCTCTGGTCAGACTTGGGTGCTGCACTGGTCAGACTTGGGTGCTGCTCTGGTCAGACTTGGGTGCTACTCTGGTCAGACTCGGGTGCTGCTCTGGTCAGACTCGGCTGCTGCTCTGGTCAGACTCTGGTGCTGATCTGGTCAGGCTTGGGTGCTGATCTGGTCAGAATTAGGTTGCTGATCTAGTCAGGCTTGGGTGCTGATCTGGTCAGACTCGGGTGCTGATCTGGTCAAGCTTGAGTGCCTATCCAAGTAGATCGAAAGTCGCAGCCAAGATGAATATTTGAATATTATTTAATATTTCTAATTTTTTTTTTGCGAGTCGGATCTCATTTTGCCTACTATGAGTAGCGCGGTGCCGCAGCAGTCCCCGCTCGCACTCCCCATCGCCAGGTACACGCAACAGTCTGCCGACTCTCTGCAGCAGAAATTCGACCTACGCTCCGTGCCGGTGCACACCCCGGCCGCCAGGCCAAAGCCGGACGAGCAGCTGCCGGAGGCCTTCGCTGCCAAGCAGCCGGCCAAGTCGCTGGAGACGCAGGCGGATCGCTACGCCAAGCAGCTGGCCGCCGTGCCCGAGCTGTCAGCGCTGGGCAGCCTGTTCAAGAGCTCCGAGCCGGTGCGTCTCACCGAGGAGGAGACCGAGTACTCCGTCACCTGTGTCAAGCACGCATTCAGCGACTACCTGCTGCTGCAGTTCGACCTGCTCAACACTCTGCCAGATCAGCGGCTTGAGGATGTTCACGTGGACTGCGTGCCCTCGGAGGACTGGGAGCTGGTCAAGGTGAGGCGGCTTTGTGCTTTTTCTCCTAATAATTTAGGCTGCAACCCCACCCAGATCCCTGAGTGCAGCCTGCAACCCTCCCAGATCCCTCAAAGCAGGCTGCAACCCTCCCAGATCCCTCAAAGCAGGCTGCAACCCTCCCAGATCGCTCAATGCAGGCTGCAACCCTCCCAGATCCCTCAAAGCAGGCTGCAACCCTCCCAGATCCCTCAAAGCAGGCTGCAACCCTCCCAGATCGCTCAATGCAGGCTGCAACCCTCCCAGATCCCCTGTGCAGGCTGCAACCCTCCCAGATCCCTCAATGCAGGCTGCAACCCTCCCAGATCCCCTGTGCAGGCTGCAACCCTCCCAGATCCCTCAATGCAGGCTGCAACCCTCCCAGATCCCTCAATGCAGGCTGCAACCCTCCCAGATCCCTCAATGCAGGCTGCAACCCTCCCAGATCCCTCAATGCATGCTGCAACCCTCTCAGATCCCTCAATGCAGGCTGCAACCTTCCGAAACCCTGTTGAACTCTACTAAACTGGCATCCCATCGCACCAGGTGATCCCGGCACCCGCGCTGCCCTACAACACCCCGGCCACCTGCTACTCGGTGTTCCGGCCCACCGAGCCGTCCGCCTGCAGCCTGTCGTGCACCCTGCGCTTCGTGGTGAAGGACTGCGACCCGGCCACCGGGCAGCCCGACTCAGACGAGGGCTACGCGGACGAGTACGTGCTCGAGGAGCTGGACATTGGCGTGTGCGATTTTGTTCAGCCGGTCATCAAGCCGAACTTCTCGGCGGCCTGGGAGGAGCTGGCGCCCGACTCGGAGCTGGAGGACACCTTCGCCCTCACCAGCATGGCCTCCATTGTTGACGCGGTTCAGAACCTGGTGAAGGTCCTCGGCCTGGCCGCCTGCGACCGCTCGGACAAGCCGGACCCGGGCAAGTCCACCCACACCCTCCACCTGGCCGGCGTGTTTCGCGGCGGCCACGACGTGCTGGCGCGGTGCCGCCTGGCAGCGTCGGGCCAGGGCGTCACCATGAACATGACGGTGCGCGCCTCCGACCCGGAGCTCAGCCGGCTGTTCATCGGCGCTGTCTGATCGCGCCGGGCCGCCCTGACAGCTTGGCTTTGGAATTTGGCGTGTTTTGTCGAGGCCACTGACCTTTATTGTCACCTCTATTCCGAGTTAAACTGACCCATTGCAAACGCTATACCTAAATAGGCAAACCCTTGTTACAGACAACAGTTTTTTTGAATTTTAAAGAAATCATTGAATAAAAAGGCGCACTATACTACTGTTTAGCTACTTTATCGATGGTGAATAGCTTCCGGTTGCATCAAACATAAAAAATATTACTCAATCAAATCTGTTTTTAATTTATTATTATTTATTATTGATATAATCGATTCGGCTTTACGAAATGAAAAATGCCAGTTAATTTTACAGTTCGGATTTTGGTAAGCGAGCATAATCTGTTAGTAGCATAGACTGCGCATAAATCTTCGCTCAGTTTTTTAAGACGCTGTGCCGTACAGCCTTTGTTGAGAGTGGCCCAGCTCAGTCCGTTCTCAGAGCTCTGAAATTGGTGTGCGTTGAAATTTTTGCTTGGAGAAACATCCGAGTGCTGGGCATGACGCTCACTAATCAGTTAGCAGTAAGTCTTGAATTAGTTTAAATTTCTGTGCTTTGTACACCTGCTGTGAGGAATCAGCTGCATGGCACAGCATCTCATTCACCTCATCAGCAGAAGCAGCGCGGCCTGGCTGGCGTCAGTCGATGAGGCGCCGCCCAGCCTCCGCAGCGGCTGGTAATAGTTGTTGCTAGCCCAGGACTTTGTGTGCGCCATGATCTTCATCAGATTCTGGCTGTCTCCCAGTTCCCGGCGCAGCCCCATCATAGCGCCGCCGGCTCCGCGGATGCCGAAAGCGGTGAGGTTCTCCTCCTGCGCCGACAGCTGCAGGAACTTGTTGCCGTGGTTGTCCGGCAGCTCGTCCGCCTCTATGAAGCACAGCCTGTGAATTGCGTTAGTGAGCTGTTTGGCTTGGTCCCTGGCCCCAGCACAGCCTGTGAATTACGTTAGTGAGCTGTTTGGCTTGGTCACTGGCCCCAGCACAGCCTGTGAATTACGTTAGTGAGCTGTTTGGCTTGGTCACTGGCCCCAGCACAGCCTGTGAATTACGTTAGTGAGCTGTTTGGCTTGGTCACTGGCCCCAGCACAGCCTGTGAATTACGTTAGTGAGCTGTTTGGCTTGGTCACTGGCCCCAGCACAGCCTGTGAATTACGTTAGTGAGCTGTTTGGCTTGGTCACTTGGCCCTAGCACAGCCTGTGAATTACGTTAGTGAGCTGTTTGGCTTGGTCACTGGCCCCAGCACAGCCTGTGAATTACGTTAGTGAGCTGTTTGGCTTGGTCACTGGCCCCAGCACAGCCTGTGAATTACGTTAGTGAGCTGTTTGGCTTGGTCACTTGGCCCTAGCACAGCCTGTGAATTACGTTAGTGAGCTGTTTGGCTTGGTCACTGGCCCCAGCACAGCCTGTGAATTACGTTAGTGAGCTGTTTGGCTTGGTCACTGGCCCCAGCACAGCCTGTGAATTACGTTAGTGAGCTGTTTGGCTTGGTCACTGGCCCCAGCACAGCCTGTGAATTACGTTAGTGAGCTGTTTGGCTTGGTCACTGGCCCCAGCACAGCCTGTGAATTACGTTAGTGAGCTGTTTGGCTTGGTCACTGGCCCCAGCACAGCCTGTGAATTACGTTAGTGAGCTGTTTGGCTTGGTCACTGGCCCCAGCACAGCCTGTGAATTACGTTAGTGAGCTGTTTGGCTTGGTCACTGGCCCCAGCACAGCCTGTGAATTACGTTAGTGAGCTGTTTGGCTTGGTCACTGGCCCCAGCACAGCCTGTGAATTACGTTAGTGAGCTGTTTGGCTTGGTCACTTGGCCCCAGCGCAGCTGTTCCCGCCGTTTGGATCGAGTCCAATGTCCCAGCATACATGTAGCAATAAACCACAACTCAGCAGATTCTCACACTTCATCCGGGTCGTGGCGCCTCGCCGTGGCCACGATGTTCCGCTTCTGCGACTCCGTCAGCTGCCGGTACTTGGAGTAGTCGGTCATGTAGGCGGGGAAGTCGCCGCACTTAACCCCCTCGACGCAGGCCAGGTAGAACATCAGCTTGGCGTAATCGTCATTGGGCACTTGGCACCTGCTGCCCGTCTCCTTCACCTGCAGACGCTGGTTGCTGACTTGAGCGGCGAAGTGCGCTGCCATATCGCGGTGCCGAGTGCTGCTGATGCCGGGGGTCCTTGGCAATTTGGCCAGCGCTGCCGTGTGGACATTTATACAGATTGCTGAGGCGCCACAGATCAGCTGACTGCGCAAAAATGAGATTAGCGCAACTGCAATTCATGCTCTCAACCTCTGGCACCTTTTTCAGAAGTGTTTGTCACCCCATGATAGTTGGCTAAATTGATAGCAACAAGGTACGAAAATGTGATGAGTATTCGAAAACAAGATAAGAGCTGTTTTGCGCAGATTGAGACCAGGATACTATAAAAGTACTTCTGTCTTGCTGTACGAGTAATCAGCTGCTGATCAGCGCACCCGAGACCAGCTTATCACGCAGCTGTTTTCTTGTTTTCGCTTTTGCTGTCGGACTTTTGCTCCGGCTGCACTTGGATCGGAATTATTTGAGGCAGGCTTGAAGTCAGCAGTGAAATAAAACAAATTTTCCGGATTTGCGGACATCTAACTAACGTTGCCAACAACGCAACTAACTGTCTTCAAACAGCCTGTTGTTTTTTATATTTAAGGTGCGATTTTGCGATCGTGAAAATTGCGTCAATGCGTTATGGTGAAGCAGAACTGTTTGGTACAGAAAATGGTCTTACAGTGGCTAAAGAAGAGGACAGATCCAGGCAAAGTGCCATGGCCCTGCTTGTTTTGTACCGGCCTGCTGGCGTTGCTGGGTAAACAGCAAAGACAAGCTGTTGCAGTGGGTGACTCACACCAGTGCACAATACTGCGTGAGCTGCTTGTCCCAATAGCATTGTGGTGACTACAGTTAAACAAGTTATTTAGTGGTACGAGCGTATGGTCACTAAACTATTGCTATTAAATTATGAAGATTCACAACTAAAGTACACGTAGCACTTGGTGGCATGCCTATCAGTCATGCGAATGCCACCGGAGCTCCTTCAGTGCTCAAACTTTGCTGGCAACCAGTGCCTCTGCTGCCTCTGCTCCATCAGCTCCGCCAGTCTCCGACTGTCCCGGCTCGTCCCCGCCGCTGTCGCTTCCGCCGGCCCGCCGCTGGCTCCTCGCCCTCCTCGACTTCGCCAGCTCATCGTTGGCTGCCTCGGCTGCTGCCATGGTGGCCCTCCGGGACCGCCGGTTGCTGACGCTGCTGAGCCGCCGCTCCTCCATGGTGGCCGACCAGCTGGTTCTCGAGCGGCGCCTCTGGCCGGAGAGCTCGTCCGCACTGCGGCAGCAGCGGGAAATTCGGCGAATGCGCCGGAAAATGTCGGCCACCCGGAGGCGGAACTGCATGCCGGTGGCCAGGTAGATGAGGAAGTTGAGCGAGTAGTGCGACAGGGACACCTCGTCAATGACCTTCTTCACCCGCGTCATGGCGAAGTGGCGCTGCCAAACTGGGTCAGCCAGCACCTGCGGGATGCGGGAGTGATGAGAGTCCGTCTGTCTGTCTGTCTGTCTGTCTGTCTGTCTGTCTGTCTATGTGTCTGTCTGTCTGTCTGTCTGTCTGTCTGTTTGTCTGTCTGTCTGTCTGTCTGTCTGTCTGTGTGTCTGTCTGTCGGTCTGTCTGTCTGTCTGTCTGTCTGTCTGTCTGTCTGTCTGTCTGTCTGTCTGTCTGTCTGTCTGTCTGTCTGTCTGTCTGTCTGTCTGTCTGTCTGTCTGTCTGTCTGTCTGTCTGTCTGCCACTTGTCACAGCCAGCGACTGGCCAAATCTCCATTTTCTGGCAGCCTGGGCCGCCCCAGAGTACCCTGGGGAATTCCAATGCAAATCAATTTTACCAGCATGCACTCCGGGCTGAGGGATTCGCTTCAGTCCGGACAATTTCGGATCCGAGACCGCAGGCGGGGCAGCAACTCTGGCAATAGTCACTGCCGTCAGACCAGTATCGAAGAAACAGAAGTCGCACCCTTGCTGCGCAGCCCACAACTTGGTTTCCGGTGACTGTTCGATGCCGGCCTGAACTTTCACTCCCAAATATCTCCACTGCTGCGCTGCCCCAACATCTGTGGTACCCCGGCAGCTGATAGCAATGACTGGTTTGAACTTTTGCCAAGCCTGAGCTTGCATCGGCCGCTTACTCTTGAAAATGAATTTTCGATCAGCCCCAAAGTACATACTGTTTTAGCTTTTTGTGTTTGATTTTGCTCTGCAACTTCAAGACTAGATAGATTAAAGTAGATAATTCAAATCTCATGCTCATGCTCATACTCATGCTCATGCTCATGTTCATACTCATACTCATACTCATGCTCATACACATGCTCATGCTCATATTCATACCTATACTCATACTCATGCTCATACTCATACTCATACTCATACTCATACTCATACTCATACTCATACTCATACTCATGCTCATACTCATACTCATGCTCATACTCATACTCATACTCATACTCATACTCATAACCCCTTTCAGCAGCAACGGTCAGGTTGCATCGGGGACTGCAATGGAATGCGCTCTGCTAGCCATACTGTATCAGATCAGAGGTTGTCAAGCGATTAGCATACAACTGCAGAGAAATTCTGTAGACAGAGCTCTGCTTCCAGTCCAGGTTTCTAGTTCAGGAAGCCCATGGCCTCCTAACGCAAGTCCTACGAGTCGTTTGCAATGCCAAAGTTTGAAGTCGCAGCTTCGAACTATTGAAGTAAAGGGAAGCAATATCTCGCTACGGACTTTAAACTGGTGCAGAGAAGTGGGGCATTTAGCGGCAAAGGGATCCAGAACTGCCACAGATAAGCAAATTGGCATCGAGAACCTTAAGGCGTTCTTTCTGAGAACTGTTCCTGCGAATAAGTTGAGCCAACGAGCTCAGACTGCTGATAAAATCGGATTTGCGCCGATACCGCAGGCTCCTGTCCGGAGTCTCTCTGGCAGTCATCTGGGGGCTCCTTGGAATTTGCATATATGAGATTTGCAGTCAGGGCTGCCGGCGGAACAGATTGAAACAGGAGACCGCAGCGGCATACGGAGATGAAGCTAGTTGGAGACCAGCTTCTGGACGCAGTGCGAATTTGCAATCCTGTCGGAAAGATGCAACTCGTTCTGAGACTCAGCGTGATCTACAATGTTGGACTCAAAGCTAGATTGACATGAGAGACTCAGATAGAGTGAAATGAGAGACACAGATAGAGTGAAATGAGAGACACAGATAGAGTGACATGAGAGACACAGATAGAGTGAAATGAGAGACACAGATAGAGTGAAATGAGAGACACAGATAGAGTGACATGAGAGACACAGATAGAGTGAAATGAGAGACACAGATAGAGTGACATGAGAGACTCAGATAGAGTGAAATGAGAGACACAGATAGAGTGACATGAGAGACATAGATAGAGTGACATGAGAGACACAGATAGAGTGACATGAGAGACATAGATAGAGTGACATGAGAGACACAGATAGAGTGACATGAGAGACACAGATAGAGTGACATGAGAGACATAGATAGAGTGACATGAGAGACACAGATAGAGTGACATGAGAGACACAGATAGAGTGACATGAGAGACACAGATAGAGTGACATGAGAGACATAGATAGAGTGACATGAGAGACACAGATAGAGTGACATGAGAGACTCACAGCTAGAGTGGCATGAGAGACTCGCAGCTAGAAAAACACGAGAGACTCACGGCTAGAGTAACATGAGAGACTCACGGCTAGAGTGGCATGTGAGACTCACAGCTAGAGTGACATGAGAGACTCACAGCTAGAGTGACATGAGAGACTCACAGCTAGAGTAACATCAGAGACTCATGGCTAGAGTGGCATGTGAGACTCACAGCTAGAGTGACATGAGAAACTCACAGCTAGAGTAACATGAGAGAGAGAGACTCACAGCTAGAGTGATATGATAAACTCACAGCTAGAGTGACATGAGAAACTCACAGCTAGAGTGACATGAGAAACTCACAGCTAGAGTGACATGAGAAACTCACAGCTAGAGTGACATGAGAAACTCACAGCTAGAGTGACATGATCGAGAAACTCACAGCTAGACTGACATGAGAATCTCACAGCTAGAGTGACATGAGAAACTCACAGCTAGAGTGACATGAGAAACTCACAGCTAGAGTGACATGAGAAACTCACAGCTAGAGTGACATGAGAAACTCACAGCTAGAGTGACATGATCGAGAAACTCACAGCTAGACTGACATGAGAATCTCACAGCTAGAGTGACATGAGAGACTCACAGCTAGAGTGACATGAGAATCTCACAGCTAGAGTGACATGAGAAACTCACAGCTAGAGTAACATGAGAGACTCACAGCTAGAGTGACATGAGAAACTCACAGCTAAAGTGACATGAGAAACGCACAGCTAGAGTAACATAAGAGGCTCACAGCTAGAGTAACATGAGAGACTCACGGCTAGAGTGAGGCTCAAGACCTACATGTATGGCACAAGGAGATGAATGGTAAAAATAGAGCATTATTAGGATACTGAAACAAAAAAACGCTCTCGATGGCGCTGAGCAGGCTGAATGGCAGCAGGCGTAGTGAGAATGAAATTGCATATGCTTTTAAATCTGGATGAGACAGGGCGGAGTCTGCCGAGGTTAACGCCAGACTGACTGGGGCAGGGGTTTATTGGCGCATGCAAAAGAGCCGGCACAAAAGGCAGATTTGAAAGCGGGACTGGGTGAGAGCGGGGCGAGGAGCAAGCGGCAGCGGGGAAGAAAGCGGTTGTTTTGTTTTAGCATCGGCGCCAATACTTTCAATTGCCCACGGGAAGAGTGATGAATCAAGTCGTCAACTCCACCCAGTCAGAATCAGTGAATTCCTATGCTCTAAATAAAGCATCCGCTCAGTGCAGCTGTTCAAATTCAATTCCTTTTTTCTTAGAAACGGCAGGTAGCTACAATTTCAATTAGGAAAAATCATAACAAAAGCGGAGGCTGATGACTGTCGCATCCCTGAACTGTGCTATGCAAATTCGTCACAGACTGAATGAAGTGGTCGGGGCTCGGATCAATTGGACGCTTTTGAAAGTTCTGCTTGGCTAAAATGGGTTCTATCGCCATTTTATTTAACGTAAGGGATGTCCTTTCCTGAGGCCAAAGTGTCTGCATGTGCTCCACTAAGTTTTTTATTCGTCCTCCATGGCCCATGAAGAAAAGGACAGAATGGAGTGCTAATCTGACTGAGTTACTTTTGTTTTGCTTGTTTTAGACTTTTGGCATCATGGCAACCCCGTTCCATTCTACTGGCTGTTGAATGCCATAGACAGCAGTTTCCCTTCCCCAGTTCGTCAGAAAGCAAGCCATAGACAACTCGATTTGTCATGCAATAAGGAACGATGAGCCAGAATGGAAGGAACGGTTTGAGTTTTTCACAGAGACGACAAGACGCTTTCATTTTCTATCGGTTAATCGAGTTAAGCATGATGGGTCCGCAATTTCTGTACGCGATCGACAGCGTATCGTCGCCGCCTTGCACCGTGGACTGTCGATGAAGGGTGTGTCAGTGTTGTTGAGAGTATTCAATTCTTGCGTTCACCGCATTCGGTCAACATTCAAACGAGCCGGCAGATTGAAAGCTGCCACTTAGCTGACATCCATTAGCAGACCGCTAACGAAAACTGGGCAATTTTTATGGATGGCCAAAATTTCCACCGTAGCGTACGGAGATCACAGGGAACCATCGGAACAGAATTTCAACACAAATCCCGAGGGAGTGGCTCATGACCAGTGCAGATTCATGTAACTCGAGCGAGAGGCGGCTGAAGCCGTTGGACGAGCAATCACTGCTGACAAGCTGGGAGCTGCGCTGTAACAGATCGTTTGAGTCGTGTTTGCAGCGACATCCGTACTGTTTTATGAGTTGACCTTTTGTAAATTTTTATGCTTTTCATTTGTGACAAAATATGCTTTATTGGTGTCAGTTTTTATTCTTTCTGCAAATAAAACTCAAACCGTTCCTTCTATTCTGGCTCATCGTTACATACGCCCGAATTGCAAGACAAATTGTCTGTGGCTTGCTTTCTCGAGTTAATTTAAACCATGGACTTCTATACTTAGATGCTAAGTATAAAAGTCCATGATTTAAACGCTTGAGGCTGTTCCGTTTTGCATGCCCACTGTTTCCCAAAGCGCGACAAAAGCTAGATTTATTCTTTCCGTTTCTTTTCTTCTCGTTGCGCCTCGGCCAAGAAACGAGCTCTCGGCCGGGTCATTTGGGCCATTGAAAGAATATATTTCTTTCAAACTTGGTCTATGGGTAAAAGTCGTCCGACAAATCCTGAGTGAAGAGGAGAGGGAGTCGGGAGAGGGTGGTGTGGACAAATTAGTGTCAAATTAACGTAAGTATGGACGAAGACAGGCTTGGCGCTCGTCAAGGACGTCGCACCTGACAGCAGTAACCCGCTTTACCAATCAGAGTCTCCGGAAGACATGCGCCTCGGCTCTGAATGAGGCAGGAGTGCAACGTTCCGACATTGCACGTGTGACCGGTCACAGCAGCTCCGCTATTGAGCGGTACATTGGCATCTCGCTCTCGCAGCAAAAAACACCAGAGTGCAATTATTTCTGGAGTGCAATCCATGGCCACAACTTCCGTCAGCATGAGCTCCGTAACGGCAGCAGAGTCGTCCACCCATTCGCATGAATTGGCTCTAGCAGTGAGGACCACACCATCATCAGTCTGGGCAACTCGGCACAGAAGAAGGTGTGTGACAACACTAACAAGGTCTCCATCAGCTTTGAGTGAGTAGTTGAGTGAGTGACATTCAGTTTGATTACTGACTAAGACCTGATCTGCTTCACATCAAAAATGATATTGTGCATCGCTTGCATCAAAAATACGCAGTGTTTATCCTATTTTCGTGTTGCTTTGTTGCTGCACCATAAGTTCCTTTTATGTTCTCTCTATTTTTGGCCATACTATACGTTTCTTTGGCTTAGCCCATCATTTCTTTGGCCCGGCCAAAAGAAATGAAGAAAGCATTGAACCATGGACAGACCAAGTCAAGTGGAAAAGAACTTTTCAAAACACTAAATAACAGAGACTTTATGCGATATCAATCTGGCGAACTGGGGAAGGAAAGCTGCTGTCTGTGGCATTTAACAGCCAGTAAAATGGAACTGGGGTCATCAGGATGCCAAAAGTCGAAAACGAGCAAAAAATACCTCAGTCAGATTAGCATTCTATTCCTTTCTTTCCTCGCCCCCGTCACGCATGCGTCCGCTAAAAGCTGATTGGCTGGTTTGTGCCGTCTGTCTACCCCCTGATACTTTAGGGTTGACTTTCTCTCCCTTCGCCCGATCAATAATTGAACACTGAACAGCCACCACGCGCAGTCTCTGGCCCCAGTGGCTAGGCTAATGAGCCGCCTTTCTACCCCTCCTCGCGCGCTGATTGGTGGCCAAGTTGTCCTTTTTCCGAACTGGCGGCCCCGATTTAAAGACTCTTATGCTTTTTCTTCGTTTTTTCACTGCTACAAGCCAACCGGTCTAATTTGAAGCACACAGCATCAGGGTGTTTCAAGGCCCACCACCCTAAAACACTGAACCCCACAACGCCCTTGCGACCCAAATGTGAAACTTCCATGACATAATTCAGTATGATACCGGCTACAAACTGAAGTTTTAATCGGCGTTTCCTTAAATGATGTTTTGACTCGTGAGTTAAAAGACGCACTTTGTCAAGAAACCATGTTTATTTTAAAGACTGTTCATTAACATTAAGCATCTGAGTCGCTCACCAAAAACTTTTCCGTCTGACCAACATCAAAGAGCTGAAAAGTCAGGCGTTCATCCTGTTCGTGCATTGGCATAAATTTAGTTCTGCAAAGCATGCCCAACAACACGCGCAGCTGTGCGACTGTTCTGCGGCATGATCATTTCTACGCGTCTGATGAAATTCAAAACATGCTCGATTATGCATCATGTGTTGGGTTCATTTCTGATGGCCAGCAGGAACGATCCTGATTGAGCAAAGACCTCCACTGCTATTGCAGGAAGATGCAAGAAATCAAAATTATTGAAGTTTATTTCCAATTATGAAATTGCCCCTATGGACGAAACTGGCGTCCCTATCGCCAACAAAAACAGGAGCAGAAGTTCAACCCAGAAAATTCACGAGGTCAGGGTGCGTCAGTGGCGCACCACAGCGCGAGCGAGCGGCCGAAGTTCTGATCTTCAGGACTTCCGAAGATCAGTCGAAGCAAATCCGAAGAGGTTTAAGGGAATGTACATGTAATCGTAATTGTACAACTGGCAAAGAAGCAGAGTTGCAGTTCTTTCCCATCCTCCAAATGCACTTTTTAAAAAGGATTTTTCTCGTCAGAATGTTTTCTAAATTAGAAGCCCGAAGTAAAGCAATCCTGCTTCACAGAGTGCTGCTTTATACTCCTCGTCGCCTGGAAAATCCTCAAACTCAAAATCAGACGCTTGAACTCACCTCCTCGTCCGTCATGTTGATGCTGCCAAAGTTGGCGTAGGACTGCAGGCCGTACACCATCCCGGCCGGCAGCGTGGTCAGGATGACAAAGAAAGACACGCACAGCAGCGTCACTGTGGTGGTGCGGAATTTTCTCTCAGTGTTGCCGCCCGCACCGCCTCCGCCTGCGTCTCTGGAGGCGTTGCCGCACTGGCCAGCGCCTCCGCCGTTGTCTGCCGCGCTGGGGGCCGCTGCGCCAAACTTGTGCGCTGCGCTGGCCGAGTTGATGCGTCGTATCTCGCGCAGCACCATCAGGTTGAACACCAGCGCGGCTGCCGGCACCAGGCCGCTGATGACCACCTCGGTGCCGACTGTGTACGCTGTCCAGCCGTAGCGCTCCTCGGCCACTTCGCAGCCGGTCTTGAAGTACAGCTGCCACAGGTTCCACAGCACTACGCCGACTGTCATGGCGCCAACCACTGAGCAGGCGCGCCGCGGCGTGCAAAGCGACTCCCGGCGAAACGGAAAGCAGACGGAAACCCAGCGCTCGACAGTGAAGCCGAGCACGAGCAGCGGGGACAGGTACTGAGCCGTGAGCAGCAACACGGGCAGGCAGCTGCATGTGAACGTGTTCTGCGTCGAGATGTTCCACGCCTCCTTGAGCTCCTGGAATGTGTGCAGCAGCAGGAAGGCCAAGTCCCACAGGGACAGAGCAGCCAGGTACACGGCCGACGAGTTGTTCCTGCGGACCTCCGGGCTGAGCCACACGATGGCGCTGAGTGTGTTGCCGAACAGGCCCAGCACGTACCAGATGGGGGTGACCACCCGGTCGAACCGCATCACGTTTGGGATGAAGCCGTCATACAGATGCATGGGCAGCGGGTACCGGTCCGTCAGCAGGCTGGCATCGGACCTGTTGCTTGACGTCATGCTGCCGTTGGTGCTGCTTCCTGTGGTGGAAAGCGCAGTGGTAGCGGCTCATTGGGTCAGCGCTCAGCTGACACTCAAAATGTCGTGAACCCCAACAAACAATGGGACATGGAATTAAGGGCCTCAACACCAACTCAGCAGTCCAGCTTCAGGGTCCTTAACTTTCAGTTTCCTTTCCCAGTCTGACCCGCAGTAAAATCCAGCAGCGGAGAACAGGCTGCCCAGCTGTGCCTGCTCACCGAGCGGTGACAGATGCGGCAGGTCTGCCCCGCGACTGGCTGTTTTTTCTCAGTCTCTCCTCCGCATGAAAATCCAAGCCAGCAATTCCGAGCGGCGCTTCACCCCATTGAGCTGCACCCAAGCTGTTAAATTGGATTTTGGCAGTCGGAGAAAAACTTTTATAGCGGCTTTGGAATGCGGCTCTCGTATCGGGCAGTTTAACTTCTGGCACAAAGTTCGGAAGTACTTTGAGCCTTTACTGCAAACTCACTTCTGTGGGAGCTCTCGGGTAGTGGCTAGGGGTTACCTCTGGACCCAGATAATAAAATAATAAATTTATTGTTTTTTGATTGAAATTGAATGTGCTGCAACTTCTCCATTGACTCTCTCTCTCTCCCAGGCATGCAGCCCCAGGCTGAAGACCTGCCCCACTCTCTCCTAGGCATGCAGCCCCAGGCTGAAGACCTGCCCCACTCTCTCCCAGGCTGAAGACCTGCCCCACTCTCTCCCAGGCATGCAGCCCCAGGCTGAAGACCTGCCCCACTCTCTCCTAGGCATGCAGCCCCAGGCTGAAGACCTGCCCCACTCTCTCCCAGGCATGCAGCCCCAGACTGAAGACCTGCCCCACTCTCTCCTAGGCATGCAGCCCCAGACTGAAGACCTGCCCCACTCTCTCCTAGGCATGCAGCCCCAGGCTGAAGACCTGCCCCACTCTCTCCTAGGCATGCAGCCCCAGGCTGAAGACCTGCCCCACTCTCTCCCAGGCTGAAGACCTGCCCCACTCTCTCCCAGGCATGCAGCCCCAGGCTGAAGACCTGCCCCACTATCTCTCCTAGGCATGCAGCCCCAGGCTGAAGACCTGCCCCACTCTCTCCTAGGCATGCAGCCCAAGGCTGAAGACCTGCCCCACTCTCTCCCAGGCATGCAGCCCCAGGCTGAAGACCTGCCCCACTCTCTCCTAGGCATGCAGCCCCAGGCTGAAGACCTGCCCCACTCTCTCCTAGGCATGCAGCCCCAGGCTGAAGACCTGCCCCACTCTCTCCTAGGCATGCCGCCCCAGGCTGAAGACCTGCCCCACTCTCTCCTAGGCATGCAGCCCCAGGCTGAAGACCTGCCCCACTCTCTCCCAGGCATGCAGCCCCAGGCTGAAGACCTGCCCCACTCTCTCCCAGGCATGCAGCCCCAGGCTGAAGACCTGCCCCACTATCTCTCCTAGGCATGCAGCCCCAGGCTGAAGACCTGCTCCACTCTCTCTCCTAGGCATGCAGCCCCAGGCTGAAGACCTGCCCCACTCTCTCCTAGGCATGCAGCCCCAGGCTGAAGACCTGCCCCACTCTCTCCCAGGCATGCAGCCCCAGGCTGAAGACCTGCCCCACTCTCTCCCAGGCATGCAGCCCCAGGCTGAAGACCTGCCCCACTCTCTCTCTCTCCCAGGCATGCAGCCCCAGGCTGAAGACCTGCCCCACTCTCTCCCAGGCATGCAGCCCCAGGCTGAAGACCTGCCCCACTCTCTCCCAGGCATGCAGCCCCAGGCTGAAGACCTGCCCCACTCTCTCTCTCTCCCAGGCATGCAGCCTCAGGCTGAAGACCTGCCCCACTCTCTCCCAGGCATGCAGCCCCAGGCTGAAGACCTGCCCCACTCTCTCCCAGGCATGCAGCCCCAGGCTGAAGACCTGCCCCACTCTCTCTCTCTCCCAGGCATGCAGCCTCAGGCTGAAGACCTGCCCCACTCTCTCCCAGGCATGCAGCCCCAGGCTGAAGACCTGTCCCACTCTCTCCTAGGCATGCAGCCCCAAACTGAAGACCTGCCCCACTCTCTCCCAGGCATGCAGCCTCAGGCTGAAGACCTGCCCCACTCAGGCTGAAGACCTGCCCCACTCTTTCCCAGGCATGCAGCCCAGGCTGAAGACCTGTCCCACTCTCTCCTAGGCATGCAGCCCCAGGCTGAAGACCTGCCCCACTCTCTCCCAGGCATGCAGCCCCAGGCTGAAGACCTGCCCCCTCAGGCTGAAGACCTGCCCCACTCTCTCCCAGGCATGCAGCCCCAGGCTGAAGACCTGCCCCACTCTCTCTCCTAGGCATGCAGCCCCAGGCTGAAGACCTGCCCCACTCTCTCCCAGGCATGCAGCCCCAGGCTGAAGACCTGCCCCACTCTCTCCTAGGCATGCAGCCCCAGGCTGAAGACCTGCCCCACTCAGGCTGAAGACCTGCCCCACTCTCTCCCAGGCATGCAGCCTCAGGCTGAAGACCTGCCCCACTCAGGCTGAAGACCTGTCCCACTCTTTCCCAGGCATGCAGCCCCAGGCTGAAGACCTGTCCCACTCTCTCCTAGGCATGCAGCACCAGGGTGAAGACCTGCCTCACTCTCTCCCAGGCATGCAGCCCCAGGCTGAAGACCTGCCCCCTCAGGTTGAAGACCTGCCCCACTCTCTCCCAGGCATGCAGCCCCAGGCTGAAGACCTGCCCCACTCTCTCTCCTAGGCATGCAGCCCCAGGCTGAAGACCTGCCCCACTCTCTCCAGGCATGCAGCCCCAGGCTGAAGACCTGCCCACTCTCTCCTAGGCATGCAGCCCCAGGCTGAAGACCTGCCCCACTCTCTCCCAGGCATGCAGCCCCAGGCTGAAGACCTGCCCCACTCAGGCTGAAGACCTGCCCCACTCAGGCTGAAGACCTGCCCCACTCTCTCCCAGGCATGCAGCCCCAGGCTGAAGACCTGCCCCACTCTCTCCTAGGCATGCAGCCCCAGGCTGAAGACCTGCCCCACTCTCTCTCCTAGGCATGCAGCCCCAGGCTGAAGACCTGCCCCACTCTCTCCCAGGCATGCAGCCCCAGACTGAAGACCTGCCCCACTCTCTCTCCTAGGCATGCAGCCCCAGGCTGAAGACCTGCCCCACTCTCTCCCAGGCATGCAGCCCAGGCTGAAGACCTGCCCCACTCTCTCCCAGGCA